>CAEFZP010000343.1:0-196273 GCA_903064625.1 Mallotus villosus
CCTTATTTTCCCCCTCCCGTCCGGTCAAGCGTACAGAGTAGTTTACAACAGCAAGCGCCCAATTAACGTGCATTCTAAATATCCCTCCCGTATCCTCACACACCAAGCAGACGCACGTCACGCACGTATGCGTATATATATACACAAAGAACCAACGCACTGCACAAACACACACACAATTATTGGTGTAAGGCTGTATGAAGTATCCCACATTTAAGGGATCAATGCTTCATCCTAAAAATCTCCTCCTCTCTTTATGCCCCTCACCGCTTTTTTTTTTTCCATCTAACTAATAATACGGTACACCACAACACACACACACACAACCACAGAGAGCTGTCTCTTCTGCAGTTTGAAGCAGTACTCCATTTAGCCTTTCACCTCTATAGTTCGCTTAGTCTTGCAGCATCATTTCTCCTCCCCATTGGGAATCTGTTTGTGTGTGTTGTGTGTGTTGCTGTTTGCCAATCCTAAAGGCTCGCAGCATCGCTCCATGTCTGTTTTAGAATCACCTCAATGTGGAGCCTCTTGCAGCCTACGACACATGCCAGAGATACAGGAAGCACTGGAGAATGCTTCCTCTCTCTCTCCCTTTCTCCCTCTGCCTTCTCTCAACTTCCTCCTCACCCCCCTCCTTTCTTTCACAAACCTCAACCCGCTTTTCCCTTTACCACCACTCCTTTTCTCAACTCTCAACTCCCTTCCTCTGTTCTCTCTCTCAGCTGCCTCTCCCCTCTCGGCTCGTCCTTTCGCTTTCCTTTCCTTCTCCTTTTTCTCCTCCCACCATAATGTGACTGGGTGGGTTCTCCTCCCTCTCCCTCTCCCCTCTCCCTCTCTCCCTCTCCCTCTCCCCTCCTCCCTCTCCCTCTTGCTCTGCTCCCTCTCCCTCTCCCCTCATCCCTCCTCGTCCCTCCTCCCTCTCCCTCTCCCTTCTCCCTCTCCGCTCTCCCCTCCCCCCTCTCCTCTCCGCCTGGCGCCTCTCACCCCTGCCCTCGGTCTCGTCCTCCCTATCCCTCTCCAGGTGCATGGAAATGTGTGTGGTTGGAGCACAACACAATCGTATCTCACACAACGCACACATATGTCACACAATTGCTGAATTTAAATTCCCATAGTGGTGGAGTCCGTCGATTGCCCCATTCACAAACAATGATGTTAATCAATCGTTAAATAAATTGAGGGACGCACAAAGCCACACGTGTCCTGTTTGAATCCAACAAACAAAAGCCCAGGTACTATCAGCCATGTCCCATGCATTGTGTAGGCGGGCTATGCTCGCACCATTGCTCTTTAAATGGGCCTCCCTCTCCCTCTCCCTCTCCCTCTCCCTCTCCTCTCCCTCTCCCTCTCCCTCTCCCTCTCCCTCTTCCCTCTCCCTCTCCCTCTCGCCTCTCCCTCTCGGCTCTCCCCTCTCCCTCTCCCTCTCCCCCCTCCTCCCTCTTCGTCCCTCTCGCCTCTGTATTGACAATCAAATTCCATTAGATTTTGCCTCTGGGGCCTTTAATGTCAGCAGGAGGACTTGAATCTCCGAGACTCTCCTATAAGTCAATGCCCCCATCTATATAAACAACTACACACACACAGACCCAGCAAAGCCCTGCCCAGCCCACACCTTAACAGCAGGAATCCAATTCGGCTTTTTACACAGTGTCCAGCTATCAATTCAACACACCAGCAAATTGTCTGAGATATGACGCCTTAAAGAGAGAACAAAGCCAGAGAGAAGAGAGAGAGGAGGCTAGGAATGAACAACTGACATCAAAAACACAAACACATCCAAGCGCCTGCATTTCATGTAACAACTCGCTTACTCTCTTTGACCACAGACACACAGATACAAAGATCGCACACAAACCCACACATGCACCTACGCGTCGGCGAAAATCATCGTATTGGGTCCGTCCTATGGAGAGAAAGCATAAGAGAGCTACAGAGGAAATAGAGAGGAGAGAGGAGTAAGGGAACGACATAGCAATGGAGAGAAGCCGGATGATGTTGTAGAGCAGCTGATACGGCATAGATTACTCTCAACGTAAAATCAACATAGACCCCCCCATGCACGCACACACACACACACTCCACACTCTTCTTTGCGCTTCTCTCATTCTCTGCTCTATGTCCCCTCAGGCCCAATCTCCAATTAGACCCGTTTCCCCCACTTAATGAATCAGTTTGTTTCATAACCCCCACAAAGGAACCTCTTTCTCAATCTGTCTACACTGTTTTGTCAACGCACACCAGATGGCCTCACAAAACGACTCAAGTGGACTCCCTCCTCCCCCCCCCCCCCCCCTCCCCCCCTGTGAACTTGAAGTGGCTTTGATGCCTGAAGACTCGGGGCATGCGAGTCGTTAGCCTCCGTCTCCAGTGGTGTGATGGATGTGAGCTCAAACAGTCGCCCGATCCGGCCCCCCCGGGGGGTGGCCTGGCCCGGGAGCCTGTGATGTTCTGACCTCAGACAACCAAACAGTGAATATGGAACGTGGTTAATGGTCCCTGTCCCCCCCCGAGCTTGGGTTTTGATCTGGGTTGCCGTCGAAAGCAACTCTAACAAGTGGCGCTTCGGTCAATTCTAGATGAAATTTCATTGGGCTTTTTCAATTGGTTAACTAGAAACGGACTGTGTTTTGATCAATCTTCACACTGTATCGAATGATCATTTCTTCTCTTCTGGACGGATGGAACACTGTGGCCCCCGACCTGCTGCGCGACAGAGACGCGACTCCCTCGGTAAGGACGTCCCTCCAGGGAGGTGTCAGGCTCGCCCACGTTTAGCCCCTGCCGGGCCTCGCCGCTGCAAATTGTCCGACCTGTTTGCCTTCCAGATGGACTGAACGCTCTCTGCGCACGGGGCTCGAAGAGGACGGAGACCTCCATTTGATTCAAGGGTCGAGAGCATAGATAATCACAGAGGACAGGACGGTAAGGAAAGGAGAGAGAGACAGAGAGAGATGGAGAGAGACAAGAGATGATAGAGAGAGATCTCTCTCTCCGTCGTTGCTCTCTCCCTCTCTCTCTCCTCTCTTTTTCTCTCTCCTCTCTTTGGCTCTTTATTTCTTCTCCTCGGCCTGCTCTCCCTTTTTTCCTCCTTTCGCCTCCCTCTTCCTTTTCCTCCGTCTTCTCTTTTTCCCTCTTTTTCCCCCCCGCTCGATCAGAAAATCAAGTTTGTTTTGTGAAACAGAGAGTCCCCCATTAGGAGAATGACCGCAAGGATATGTAGTGGACCAAAGACTGGGCATAATAAAAATGCCCAAAAAATTCCAATTACGGTCAAATAACCACAATATGGATCACCGATACTTTTTTTTTGTTTTAAAAAACCAAGACCCGGGTGCTATTCAAAGAAGACACGACTAAATATCTGAACCTTGAATCTGATTGGTAGTGAACTTCAAAATCTGCAAAGTATTCAAAGTTTGCCTGCAATCTTTTCACACATTCCAATGGGAGAATACGGCAGATCAAAAAGATTTTCATTAGTCCCGGTGTTATGTCCCCCCCTCCCCCCCCATGAAAGAGAGGAAGAGTTTTCGTTAGACTATGAATGGTCCCAAGGCCCGGGAGCAGCGTAGATTGCTTTTTCTACTATCCATTCTTGATTTCGCATTCCTTTTTCTTTATGAGATGGCAATCATCCGCTGCATTCTGTGCAGAATAAGTTAAAATCACAGAGGTAATACATGCCAAAGTTTTGCTCATACATATTGCTCTCTCTCTCCTCTCCTCTCCTCCCTCAGGTCGCTCGCTGTTGTTCTAGTGCTAGACCACGGGGTGGGCGTATGGGGGAAGGAAAGGTCGTGGCGAAAGTGGTTGTCGGGCTAAGGTAGGAGGTACGGGAAGGGAATTTGAGGTATACGTATGATTAGGATGATGGCGAGGGGGTGTTCATGCGCTCGAGATTGAAGGGGCGGTTTGCGAGGAGGAGATGGAGTAGGGTTGGTAGGCGTGTGTGATTCGGAGTGTATGGTAGGGATGGAGGGGGCCGGAGGATAGTCGGGGGCGGTCCCAGAAGAGGGCGACTGGGCGGGGAAGGGGAGGGGGGGGGGTGTGCTGGATGAAGCTGCGTAAGCTTCCGGGCATTCTCCGGTGGATGTAAGTTTGGGGGGGGGGAACGGGAGGATGAGGATGTGGTTGCATTAGGGCAGGTAGGGGAGTAGCCCCTAATGAATCGGTTTTGCGGGGTTATCCGGTGCGAGTTATATGGTGGGGCGTTAGGAAGTGGTGGATCTCGACTCAGATGGTGTAGGCTGAGATTAGCGAAGGGAGTGGAATAAAGTTTGGTTGCGGAGTGAGAAGGGGGGGGGTTGGGGGTGAGGTCGGGCGGGATTACAATGGGGCGGTCGGGTGCGTCCGAGTTCGAGGGGGTGAGGGGAGGGTAAGGAATGAGAGGGCGTGAGGTAAGGGCTCAACGGGGTGGGGTAACCGGGGGTGGACTCGGATATTATTGAGACGGGTGAACACCTGCGGATAGGGTGGGTTGTAAAAATGCGGTGTCGGAGCATGAGGGGATGGGGTGGGATAGTTGTGGTGGTGGATGGGCTCGGTGTGGGCATAAGCGGGTGGTGGAGCAAATTTGCTTGACGCCTCTACGCGTTGGGAGATCCAGTAGCAGGCGTTCCCTCGGGTTCCCTTCTGGTGGGTCCGGATCATAGTATCAAGAGAGCGACATCTGGGCCATCCATCTTGAGGTTAGTCTACAGATTTATTCCACTCAATCATTCGGTAGGTATAAAAGTAGGAGTGTTTGTTGATACCGTGTGAATGTTGTTTTATTCATCTCTGACTTCCTCTTTCCTTCATTCGGCCATGCATCAACATAGGACCTTCAGAGGGGTGAAAAAGTGTGTGTTTTCATGTGTGCCTTGTGCGAGCGTGCGTTTGAGTGTATGTATGTGAGAGAGGTTCGTCTACATAAACACAGTGATAACCATGACCCGGAATCAAGTGGCTCAGTAGTGTTCAATAATCTCCAGACGAAAACTGTTCAAGGCGTTGTCTTAATACCTCTCTGAGGTAACCGTATCTGCGAGATTCAACAGGTCTATTTAATTAACTATCCTCTACACACTACACATGTTCAGAAGTGGTGCCATTAATTGGATATGTTGCTTAAATTGTCGAGAGGAGACCGAGAGAGGCTGATAGACGGATAGATAGCGCGGGTGGGTCAGTGGGGGGCCGTGAAGGGAAGGAAAGTGACGTGAGGGCCCGAGTCTGCCGTCGGCCCATCTGTCTACTCAAGATGTGCAAACAAAACAGTGCCGCCATTAGCCAGGGTCCAGCTGTTACAACAGGGAGGGCATGGAGTAGGCCACACACACTGACCTACACCCGCAAACACACACGCTCCTGCACACACAAACAAACAAACGTGTAAACACAGTGCCGCTGGAGGCACGCGCACACACACCACTGCTGCACATGCCCACCACATGGTGCACACATAAACACACACGATCACACTCAATTCTCTCTCTGTCTGTCCATGCTTATGCAGTGACCACATGGCACATTTCTGACGGCTTCAAAGAACTTCAAAGAACTATGGAGTACACATTAGGCATTTTTTCATAATCTTTCCTTTTCGAACCCCCTTCAACCCCCCCCCCCCCACCCACACCACACACACACACACAACCCTTGCCTCTTCCTCTGTGGAGCTCTCTTTCTCCTGTGAGTGGCATATTTAGTACAAACCTCCCTCCAAACATATCAATTACCATCCCCCCTCAGTACGCCGACAGACCTGTAACAGTAAGGGCCTACAACCATCGGTTAATCACCATTCATGGCAAGGCTTCAGCTTGGCACCGAGCTGGTGTTTTTTATGCAGGTGGTGCTGTAGGCCACACCACAGAGACTCATACTAACATACACCAATGAACACACACACACACGTAGCACACACACCCAGGTCGGTCTGTATGACTGCGCCTTAGATCTCCCCAGGGGTCCCCTGCCACCTTCAGCCCCCTATCACACTCACTGCTTACACCCCTAGAGAGAGTGTGTGTGTGTGTTTGACTAAGTGTGAGATGACCTAGATGGAACAGCTGTGAAGTGGCATGGGCATTTGAAACGGACAGGGAATTCTTGTTTATACGGTATATTTGTTGCACACTGCCTGTTTTCTCTCAAGAAGCGCATCGTATATTGTCGTAGTTTCGAGTGCTTACAGGATAGGGTGTGCTGGTGTTTGGCGTGTGTGTGTGCGTGCTGTACCGAGATAAACAGCTGTGAAGCTGGCACAAGTATTTAATATGGACAAGGAAGGTAACGAGCCAATCGGAGAAGCTCAGTTGTTTTCATGCTTTGAATGTTCCCGGATAACAAAAGGCATTTCTGCATATCAATAGACTATACGGTCCCACCGCACGTGATATACATCTTTTGAATCTTATTTGAATTGAAGTGCCTGTAAGTTAAAAACCAGGGATTCTTCTGGTGGCAGGAGACAGGGGACAGGAGAGTTCTGAAATGCGTGTGGCAAGCACAAGGCAAAGTTTAGAAGGGTGAAAAATGTCAAGCGCATCAAAAAATGAAATATCCAGGATATTCATTAGCTTAGCAATTTCGACCATAGAAATCACGAGAAAGACCAATTTCACCATAGAAAGACACAAAGCAGGAAAAACGGTATTTCTCCCTGTTCCAGACCGCTTACTGTGTGTGATTGATCATTATTTCACGGTTTTGCTGAAGCCTTGTGTTAAGACATTATGTATCTTGACATCATGTATCTTGGACTGGATGAAAGAAACTGAAAGGTCTGAGAAGGGAAGGTTTTACTGAGGAACAATGTGTGAACTCAGCTCCCATGGTTTGTGTGTGTGTGTGTGTGTCGCACGTGTGTATGTGAAATTGAATTTCTCCATTTCATCTGCCTCATTGCACTGGAGGCAGTCGTTTAACGCACTCCCGCCTCACTCCTCTCCTTTTAGTCTCACTCCACCCTCTCTCTTTCAATATTTTTTTTCACCACCCCCAATCTGCCACCCTCAAACTCTCTCCCACCCCACATCTTCCCTCCTCTTAACCATTCAGCTTCCCCTCTCTCTCTCGTCTTGACAGACAGACAGTGACAGAGAAAGGCTGAGACAGTTAAGACAGTAACCGATATTTTCTGTGTGTGTGTTGTGTGTTTGTGTTTTTTACTCTTCCCAGTTGTCTTAAGATAGAGACAAAACAACCCAGCAACGACCCCATAACAGATCTGCTTTCCTCCCCATTCATAAGTCTCTTGAATTATCCGGCTAAGATTGCGAAGATACAAAGTTCTGATGCGTCATCATTTGTCTGTACATCACGAAGTATGATTTGTCCAGAGTACACAACAAAAAAAAAAACAAACCCACTGAACAGCAGTTGAGTGTACAGAGAACTATGTTCTGGTGGGATGGAACTCAAAACTCGAATTCAGGCACACCACGTGCAGAGCAAATACCAAAACGTAGCTCATTATACATTTTTGACTTTTATTTGACAGATTACATTCCAAAGGTTTATTGTTTTTACATGAGTCATGAGTCTTGTCGAGCTTTCATCTGTCTTCACATGAGACATATGGCTGTCTGGCATGGTTCGAACTGAGGTTTGTAAAAGTGAATAGGCTAGCTTCAACAGTTACAGTACGGGTTAGATAGGGTTGGATACAGAAACAGCCACCGGACCTAGCCTACCTTCTCATGAATGTCAAGGAAGGACCCTGTTGTTAGGAATGTAGACCCTCTACCTTTGTGTGCACTAAACTAGATGACTGAGACTAGATAGACTGAACAAAAACTATATTTTAGAGGTGGGCATTATCATTTTTTTAATCTATATTCATCTCACTGTACTCTCTGGAATTATTATAGATTAACGCCGTTACCGCCGATATGAATCTAGATGATCAGTGGTTCCCAACTGGGGTGGCGCACACCCCTAGTGGTGCGCCTTTGAAAGTGGTCGGGCGGAGACAGGGATACCCCGGATTCCATGCCCAGCTCGGCCTGACAGGAGACTCTGCACCACCCGCCTTCCTGCTGTTGCACCCAATCGTTGATGTCCTTCACGTCCTTAGCCCCGCCCACCATGGCCTTGGGGCCGGACACCGACTGGTTCTCCACCATGGCCTGAAGAATTCCCTGCTTCAACAACGGATCCCTGACACCACACACACAAGCACACCACAAGAGCCCACCCACAGACCACACACACAATGCATACAGACACTATATTGGCCTACCACTACAAACTGAAATACAAAACACACAACCTCAGCCAGCTGCCACAACACACAACAACTCAGCCACCACAACACACACACACACACACACTCAGCCACACCCACACCACTCAGCCACACCCACACACTCACCTTTCATCCCACACACACTCACACACCACCCCACCTCCTCTCCCCCGCCCACACACACTTCCCCTCCTCCTGCCCCCCACCCCCCCTCCTGCCCCCCCCCCCCCCCCCCTCCTTCCTCCCCCCCCTGTGGCCCCCCCCTCCTCCTCCCGTCCCCCCCCCCCCCTCCCCCCCCCCCTCCCCCCCCCCTCCATCCCCCCCCCCCCCCCTCCTCCCCCCCCAGCCCCGCCCTCCTGGGCCCCGCGCCCCCCCCCCCTCCTCCCCCCCCCCCCCGTCCTATCCCCCCGCGCCCTCTCCTCCCCTGCCCCCCAGAGCCCCCCCTCCTCCCCCCCCCACTCCCACCCCCCGCAGAGCAGCCCTCCTCCCCCGCCCCCCCCCTCCGCCCCCACACCCCCACCCTCCTCCCCCCCCCCAGCCCCTCCTCCCCCCCCCCCCCCCCCCTCCGCGCCCCCCCCGCCCCCCTCCTTCCCACCCGCCCCCCCCCTCCCGCCCCCCCCCCCCCCGCCTCCCCCCAAAGGCCGCCCCCGCCGTGCTCCTCCCCACCCCCCCGTCCCCCACCCTCCTGCCGCCCCCCCCGCGCCCGTCTCCGTCCCCCCGCCCCCCCCCCTCGCCCCCCCTCAACACCCCTCATCCCGTCCCCCCCTCCTCCCCGCCCCGCCCCACGTCCTCCCCGCCACCCCCCCGTCCTGCCCCCCCCCCCCCCCTCCTCCCCCCCCCCTCCCCTCGCTCCCCCCCCGTACCCTCCGCTCCCCCCCCCAAACCCTCCCGTAGCCCTCTCCTGCCCCCCGCCCCCCCGCCTCAGCCACCACACATCAGCTACTCACGGCGGGCCAGTAGATCCTGCGGCGGTGCTGAGGCCCTTGCGGGTGCCGCTGACGGAGCGCAGCAGCTCCTTCAGGGTCTGGTGGAGCTGGGGATCCTGGAGGCTGTGGTACCTCAGCGCCCGGGAACAGCTGCCTCTGAGCGCGCTCAGACGCTCCTGCAGGACACATTTACATTTAGCAGATGCTCTTATCCAGAGCGACCTACAGTAAGTACAGGGACATTGCCCCCCGAGGTAATTAGGGTGAAGTGCCTTGCTTTAAGGACACAACGTCATTTCGCACCGCCGGAATTGAACCGGCAACCTTCTGATTCCCTAACCGCTCAGCCATCATTTCACACACACACACACACACTCATGACGCGCTCCCGGTCTGCAGAAGGGAAGGGAACAGCAATGAGGCTAACCCATGGCTAGCTGAGTCATCACTTCAGAGACGCTGATGGGCGCCAGGAACACGTTGGCTTTGGGGTCCTTGCTGGCGAGAGCGCGGAACAGGTGTAGCCGAAGTCGGAGGTGGCGGCGGCCATCTTGGTTCTGGCCGTGGTGAACAGCTCCACATGTGGCTCCTCCTCCCCTCCCGCCTCCTCCTCCTCGTCCAGCTGGCCAATCAAGACAGGCGCGGGAGAGAAGGTTCAGTGACGATGTGTTAGCAGCAGGGGGGAAAGTTTCATTACATGAATGGGACATGTCTAACCTACGGTTTTATTTTTTTTATTTTTTTAATCGTATTTAACGATCACACACAGATGTGAACAGACAGAAGGCTAGTAAAGTGGTTAGACAGACAGAGAGGAGGTGTGAAAAGTGAATGGTCTGTTAGACTATGGAAGCAAATCAGTGCCATAATGTTTTGAATTTTAAAAGGCATTGAATACTTAATATTGAAATTTAAACAACACTGAATTCTCATCTGAATATATTTCAATGTAAAATAAAATTCAGGTTGCTCAAATTCGAGGCAAAAAAAATTGATCTTACAAAAATTTGAGCCCAAAAAAAATAGATCTTAAAAAATTCAACCATAAAAATTCGACCCTATCAAATTCGCACCGAAAATTTTCCAGCTGAAAAAATTGGAGCCCAAAAAATTGGAGCCTATAAAATTCGACCCTAAAAAATTTGAGCCAATCTAATTCGACCCGAAAAATGTAGATCTTAAAAAAATCAGATTTCTTACATCCGGGATTTCAAGGACAGGTAGAGCAATCGAGCAGCTCCATCCAGGGGCCTGAGGAGGGAGCGCTGCAGTTGGTCAGAAGTTGGTTCGATTGCATTGATGCTCAATTGCTCTACCTGTCCTTGATATCCCGATGTTAAAATCTGATTTTTCGGGTAGATTTTTGAGGGTAGATTTTTTGAGGGTAGAATTTGAGGGTAGATGTTTGAGGGTAGAATTTTTTGGGCTCCAATTTTATCAGCTGGACATGTTTTGGCTCGAATTTGATAGGCTCGAATTTGAGGGTCTAAGTTTATAGATTTTTTTGGCTCTAATTTTTTCAGCTGGAAATGTTCGGGTCGAATTTGATAGGCTCGAAGTTTTGAGGGTCGAATTTTATAGGCTGGATTTTTTTTGGCTCCATTTTTTCAGCTGAAAATTTTTCGGCTCGAATTTTGAGGGTCTAATTTTATAGATTTGAATTTGATAGGGTAGAATTTTTATGGTAGAATTTTTTAGGCTCGAATTTTTTAGGCTCGAATTTGAGCAACCTGAATTTTATTTTACATTGAAATATATTCAGAGGAGAATTCAGTGTTTAAATTTGTGTTTCCAGTGTTTAATTTAAATTTAAATATTAAGTATTCGATTACTTTTAAAATTCAAAACATTATGGCACTGATTTGCTTCCATATTAGACAGACAGAGAGAGGAGGTGTGAAAAGGGGAGTGGTCTGTTAGACAGACAGAGAGGAGGTGTGAAAGGGGAGTGGTCTGTTAGACAGACAGAGAGAGGAGATGTGTAAAGGGGAGTGGTCTGTTAGAGAGACAGAGAGAAGAGATGTGTAAAGGGGAGTGGTCTGTTAGACAGACAGAGAGAAGAGATGTGTAAAGGGGAGTGGTCTGTTAGACAGACAGAGAGAAGAGATGTGTAAAGGGGAGTGGTCTGTTAGACAGACAGAGAGAAGAGATGTGTAAAGGGGAGTGGTCTGTTAGACAGACAGAGAGAAGAGATGTGTAAAGGGGAGTGGTCTCACCAACTGGGCTTCAGAAAGCAGAGTAGAGCTCCCAGAAACAGCAACATGAAGTCCTCCTCATCCTGGAAACACACGAACACACACAGGAGCCCAAGACCACACACACACACCACACACACACACACACCACCACACACACACACACAGAGCCCAAGACCACACACACACACCACACACACACATGAGCCCAAGACCACACACACACACACACACACACCACACCCACCACACACACATGTTTCCGTTAACTTCGACTGGCTGTACATGAGGTTTTGAACACAAACACCCAGGAACGCACACGTTGCCACACAGACACAGAGCAGCTTCCAGCCAGGGGTCAGGGGTCAGGGAGGTGAAGCCATGGTGAGGTCACAGGGTCGAACAGATGCTTCTTCTAGGCTCCACATTCTACACCCTCTCAGTTCAGATAGACCACCACCACCTGCCCTCCACTCACTCCACACACTTGCATTCTGCCTCTCTTCCTCCAAACCTCTTCTCTTCTCCCCCCCTTTCTTTCCCTTCGTTTCCTCGTTTCCTAAACACATCTGGTGGTCATTAATGTTCTCCTGTTTTCCCTGAAGAAGGAAAAACCTTCGTCCTTGAACCCCAGACCACACCTCCCCCTCTCCCTCCCCCTCCTCCTCCTCCTCGCATTCAGCCTCTCTCCTTCCTCTCTTCTCCCTCCTCTCCTCTTCCCTCCCCTCCTCCTCCTGCTTTCAGCTCTCTCCTTCCTCTCTTCTCCCTCTCTCTTCCCTCCCCTCGTCCTCCTGCATTCAGCTCTCTCCTTCCTCTCTTCTCCCTCTCTCTTCTCTCCCTCCCCTCCTCCTCCTCCAGTCTTCAGCTCTCTCTCTCTTCCTCCTCTTCCTCCCCCTCTCTTCCCGTTCCCTCCCCTCCTGCTTTCAGCTCTCTCCTTCCTCTCTTCCTCCCTCTCTCTTTCTCTCTTCCCTCCCCTCCTCCTCCTGCTTTCAGCTCTCTCCTTCCTCCTCTCTCTTCTCCCTCTCTCTTCCCTCCCCTCCTCCTCCTCCTGCCTTCAGCTCTCTCCTTCCTCTCCTCTCCCTCTCTCTTCCCTCCCCTCCTCCTCCATTCTTCAGCTCTCTCTCTCCTTCCTCTCTTCTCCCTCTCTCTTCCCTCCCCTCCTCCCTCCTCCTGCTTTCAGCTCTCTCCTTCCTCCTCTCTTCTCCCTCTCTCTTCCCTCCCCCCTCCTCCTCCTTCCTTCAGCTCTCTCCTTCCTCTCCTCTCCCTCTCTCTCTTCCCGTCCCCTCCTCCTCCCGTCTCTCCGCTCTCTCCTTCCTCTCTTCTCCCTCTCTCTTCCCTCCGCCTCCTCCTCCTCCTGCTTTCCTCTCTCTCCTTCCTGCTCTTCTCCCTCTCTCTTCTTCCCTCCCCTCCTCCTCCAGTCTTCAGCTCTCTCCTTCCCTCTCTTCTCCCTCTCTCTTCCCTCCCCTCCGTCCTCCTCCTGCTTTCAGCTCTCTCCTCTCCTCCTCTCTTCTCCCTCTCTCTCCTTCCCTCCCCTCCTGCTTTCAGCTCTCTCCTTCCTCTCTTCTCCCCTCTCTCTTCCCTCCCCTCCTCCTCCTCCAGCTCTTCAGCTCTCTCCTTCCTCTCTTCTCCCCCTCTCTTCCCTCCCCTCCTGCTTTCAGCTCTCTCCTTCCTCTCTTCTCCCTCTCTCTCTCCCTCCCCCTCCTCCTCCTGCATCTGCTCTCAGAGCTCCTTCCTCTCGTTCTCCCTCTCTCTTTCCCTCCCACCTCCTCCTCCTGCATCAGACTCTCTCCTTCCTCTCTTCTCCCTCTCTCTTTCCCTCCCTCCCTCCTCCTCCTGCCTTCACTCTCATCTCCTTCCTCTCTTCTCCCTCTCTCTTCTCTTCCCTCCCCTCCTCCTCCTGCATGTCAGCTCTCTCCTTCCTCTCTTCTCCTCCCTCTCTCTTCCCTCCCCTCGTCCTCCTGCATTCAGCTCTCTCCTTCCTCTCTTCTCCCTCTCTCTTCCCTCCCCTCGTCCTCCAGTCTTCAGCTCTCTCCTTCCTCTCTTCTCCCTCTCTCTTCCCTCCCCTCGTCCTCCAGTCTTCAGCTCTCTCCTTCCTCTCTTCTCCCCCTCTCTTCCCTCCCCTCCTCCTCCAGTCTTCAGCTCTCTCCTTCCTTCCTCTCTTCTTCCTCTCTCTTCCCTCCCCTCCTCCTCCTGCATTCAGCTCTCTCCTTCCCTCTCTTCTCCCCCTCTCTTCCCTCCCCTCCTCCTCCTTGCATTCAGCTCTCTCCTTCCTCTCTTCTTCCTCTCTCTTCCCTCCCCTCCTCCTCCAGTCTTCAGCTCTCTCCTTCCTCTCTTCTCCCTCTCTCTCCCCTCCTCCTCCTGCATTCTGCTCTCTCCTTCCTCTCTTCTTCCTCTCTCTTCCCTCCCCTCCTCCTCCTGCTTTCTGCTCTCTCCTTCCTCTCTTCTCCCCCTCTCTTTTTCTCCTGTGCATGCCTTATGGTTAACCCAGACACTCAGATTTCAAACCGAAATGAAACGTTCCCAAACCTACGAAGCTGTTCTGATCCCTGGCTGTGTCTGTGAGGAGGAAGTCTTCCAAGCACTGACTGTCTGCCTGCTGTCTCCAAAAGCTCATCTTCAAACACCTTATTAAATCCTACCGCATGATGGATACTAGACTATGTGCTTTGTGCAAGTCCTGGGGCACGATCAAATATAGACACGCTGTTCTTTAGTCCTGCAGTGAACGGTGTACTGCCAGTACTTCATACACATCAAGGCCTACGGGTCTAAACTGGTGCCCCAACATGCTCAAGGTTTTGAAAAATGTCTGATCACTTGATTTGTTGCTGTGATTTGAGCTTGAACTAGTCAGAAATAAGAACAAGATGTGGTCTGGGATTGTTTAGTCTTACTTTGCGTGACTTGGCGCTGTTGCCTGGAACGAAACTGTGGATCCAGCGAGATGAAATATCTGCAACCGGGCAACTGCACAGAGAATAACAACATATTTTCAACATTATATAAAGTAGTTTCTGAAAAGAAAAAAAAATATTTTAGTTTTAAAGAAGAGGCTAAGCACTTAATTGAAAGGATGTTATTGCATTTGGGAAAGTACGTTTTATCTATAAGCGTTGATCCACAGGTGGATCTGATTAGCAAATCAACTGACAATTTATGAACGTATTACATATTAACCATACTCATTTTATAATAATCACATATTTACTGTCCTTTTCTTCTGTTGTTTTTGTTGTCATTCACCAAAATGTACATAAAACACTAGCCTACCGTTAGCAGTAAACTGTCCACGTCGCTGTTACACCCCCTCCGTGCTGCGTTCGTCCGACAGTGATGCAAAAAGCGATAAACCAGCGCGAGGGAGCAGCCGTTACCCGCCTTTCTCTGACGTAGGCCTAGAGTAGAATCCGTACCCTCAGTCCATAGAGTGCATCAGATACATTTAAGTTCTCCTAAGGTCCACACTTCAATGAAACACATTGCGCAATACATTTAATGATTAGCACTTATATATAGCACAAATATAACCTACGATCTTTCACATAGCCTATATGTAAACATTTATAGTCAAACACATTCAGCTTTATAAAACCACTTTAGCCGTGATCCTGAGAGCACTCCACGTTGGCCGCTAGAGAGCGCTAGTACACTTCAGTTAGTTCTGTTAAAGTTGTCGCTGCAGGTACAGTACTTAACAGTATTGTATGTTGCTGAAAAGTTCACCGTCCGGTCTAAACACACTTCAAAAGAAGTAGCACAGGTTTACTACTCTTTCATAGACTACAATCCTTAGATTAAGTTGTTTTTCCTTTAGAATGGAATATGAGCTGGTTTATCCGTTGTCACAGTGGGATAGTGTAAACTAATGTGCCTAGTATTAATATGGAATCAAGTTGATTTAACATGAGACAGGAGGGGAGGGAACAAACACGAACGAGAAAATAGCGACTGAGGGAAAAGTAATAAAGTGTGTCGACTAAATCTGGGCACCAGGACGTGGAAATGACTACGACACGACACGCGTATTCTTGGATTGAGTCAATTTAATTTACGATAATTTGTTTTTTTCTACATTCTTCTAATTCATTTTTCTAATTCTACATTCCGGATTAAGGGTGTGTTAGTAAACAAGATGATAAAACCTTTTCCAGAACTTCTGATCTTTTCCAATAACGAGAAAACCGCTTTAAAATGTTGATTAAATAGCATCTGCAGGATGTTCAAGAAGCGGCCATATATTGATTTATTTTGAGAATGTATTTTTAAGCAGTGTTGACTGCTGGAAGGGAAAGGATGAGCTGCCTTTGCAGATGGAGAGTGCCGCTAATTATCACTTTTCTCATCGATATCTGTGAAGTTCTTCCTGTTCCAGGTGAGTGAACCGATTGTTGTAGCAGGATTTGGAAACTTTGTTGTTGTTCGATATTGTTGTTTGAAACTATCAGGTTTGTGTGTTAATATAACATACACAGTCGGCTACTTACGTGTAGGCTATAACTATAGCTCTACTTTGAAGCAGGTATCGTTATAGGCCTATTCATAGTTTTCTGCCCGTTACATGCTGTCGTAGGGGAGACCGGGGATGAAAGTAACACGGGGTTAGATGTAACACTGTCAGTTTGACCAATTAGAAAATAACTACAGTGATGTCATCAATATCGTAGACTCCCACTTCCTTTTCAAGCAGGAAATGATAAGTGGCAGTTATTTTTTAGCAACACAAAAAAATGTACAACCCAAAAACTTATTTTCAGGTAGGCCTAGAGAGTTGAGCTATCGGTCATGGCTTAAAAGTAGCCTACACGTAACCTACACTGCCCAACCAATTAATTATACAGGTTAAATAGTTTTTGTTTTCAATTAAACCTGAGTGTACGTCCACGTAAACGGTAGATTTAATGTCCTCTGACTTCTCCGTGTCAGTGCTCCGGTTCGTGAGTAACCCTGGGAACCTGACCTCGTCCCTGGGGAAGCCCGTGCAGGCGAGATGTTCCCTCCGAGGGGACGGAGGGCTCGTGGACCCCCCAGACGTGGTGTGGCTCAGGAACGGAGAGACGGTGGAATACGCCGACACAAACCAAGTCCAGATTCCTGTAGGGGAGCAGAGCTGGTTAACGATCAGCGAACTCAGGTCATTTTTTATATATTTACTTAGTTTGCATGCGCCAAGGCCAAGGGTGACGTCCTCGAGTCTAATATTAGATATGCCATATCTCCGCCTGCCTCTAGAATTGACAATGTGGCGCTATCAGACATCGGAAGATACCGTTGCATGGCAACGGTGGGTCTGCATGACGTCCTGTCTCAGGAAGGTCGTATCCAGCTGGAGGGTAAGATCTCCACCGGTCTGACGTTCTGCACCTGTCTCCACCTGCTTCCTCCACCTGTGTCTGAGCCCGTCTCCATCTCCAACAGGGATTCCTCATTTCTCTGTGGAGCCTGGCGATGTTAGCAAGGAAGCTAACAGCCTCTTCAGCCTGCAGTGTTCTGCTCACGGTCCCCCGGAACCTGTAAGGATCATCTGGCTGCAGAACGGAGAACCTCTCAACACCCTGCAAGACCCGCTCTCCCTGTCGCCCTCCTCTCTGAACGTCACAGGTAGATACACGGCGGATACTTCTTCACACTGTACGGTGTTAGGATTCAGAGAAACATCGGACTAAACTGTACAGAGATTCGGCAAAATCCCCCAGTGAAATGCAGTAGATCACATGGTATCCTCTCTCCAGAAACTCTACCCGTGTTTTTAAATTCTTGTGTCGGTCTCCACGCAGGCCTCAACCAGACCAGCAGCTTCTCCTGTGAGGCCCACAACAGCAGAGGGGTTGCAACCTCTGCAACAGGCTCAGTCACAGGTCTGTTCACTGTACTAACTCACACGGTAACTATGTTCACTGTACTAACTCACACGGTAACTATGTTCACTGTACTAAATCACACTGTAACTATGTTCACTGTACTAACTCACACGGTAACTATGTTCACTGTACTAACTCACACTGTAACTATGTTCACTGTACTAACTCACACGGTAACTATGTTCACTGTACTAACTCACACGGTAACTATGTTCACTGTACTAACTCACACTGTAACTATGTTCACTGTACTAACTCACACGGTAACTATGTTCACTGTACTAACTCACACTGTAACTATGTTCACTGTACTAACTCACACGGTAACTATGTTCACTGTACTAACTCACACTGTAACTATGTTCACTGTACTAACTCACACTGTAACTATGTTCACTGTACTAACTCACACGGTAACTATGTTCACTGTACTAAATCACACGGTAACTATGTTCACTGTACTAACTCACACTGTAACTATGTTCACTGTACTAACTCACACGGTAACTATGTTCACTGTACTAACTCACACGGTAACTATGTTCACTGTACTAACTCACACGGTAACTATGTTTACTGTACTAACTCACACGGTAACTATGTTCACTGTACTAACTCACACGGTAACTATGTTTACTGTACTAACTCACACGGTAACTATGTTCACTGTACTAACTTCAACAACGTTCAGAATCGCGTTATTCTCTGACTGTACAGTGTACAGAGGAGTTTGACCCGGTGATACAGACCCAGTGCTCAGGCCAGTGTGTGTGTGTGCAGTGATCCCCTCCCAGTGCTCAGGCCAGTGTGTGTGTGTGTGTGTGTGTGTGTCTGTGTGTGTGTGTGTGTGCAGTGATCCCCTCCCAGGCTCAGAGGCTGCGGGCGGCAGAGGCCACCCAGTCGTCCCTGCTGCTGTCCTGGGACCCAGGCTTCGGGGGGGGTGTACCCCGTGACTGTCTGCTCCATCCAGGTAGGAGCTCGTCTCACCTGACCCCCTCACCTGACCCCCCTCCCCTCCTGCGGCCAGAGCTTCTCAGCACAGCTGGAGGTCTGTAGAGCTGTGGTTCTCAACCCTGGTCGGGACCCCCCCTGCCCTGCCCTGCATGTTCTAGATGTTTCCCTGCTCCAACACACCTGGTTCAAAGGAATGGGTCGTTACCAGGCCTCTGCTGAGCTTGATAACGAGCCATTCATGTGTATCAGGTGTGTTGGAGCAGGGAAACATCTAGAACATGCAGGACAGGACAGGGGGGTCCCTGAGGACCAGGGAGGCTGATCTAGACCGTCCTCTCCCTGCCCTCCAGGCCGCTGAGTCTGCCTCCGCCGCCCAGGGAAGACAGCTGCTCCACAACTGTAACGTGAACTTGCCTCCCGCCCTGCACCTCGTCCCCCGTCTGCAGGCCTACAGCTCGTACGACGTGAGGGTGTCCTGCAGGAGCAGCCAGGGGGCGTCCGCCTGGACCCCCTGGGTGACCCTGCTCACCTCAGAGGGAGGTGAGTCCATCAGGGGGGGTGGGACGGGGACGTGGAGGGGGTGGAGGATTCTCCTCATGTTGTTTACATAATCTGTGGTCAAATGATTTTGGGCGGGGGGGATTCATCAATGTTAGTTTATCCACTGATATGGGTTCATAATATTGAAGATATTACAGTTGTGTTGATGATAAAGTGGAGGGGGTGACTTACCGATAATCTTCCACGATAAATCGATAAAACATAGAGCTCTGGACCAATGAGAAATCCACGATTGTGAACAGGTGACGTGTGTGTCTGTGAGATATGTTTCTCCTGCTGCTGTACGTGAAAAAAACAAAAACAACCTGATGTCTTTAGCATTCCTCAACGTTGAGCTGAGAAGCAGCTGTAAGGATGGGGCCGTAAATCAAATCCAGATTTTAATTGTCTTCTCTTTGAACTGGCCGTGGGCCGTGGGGGTTTGAAGCTGATCAGAGAGAGAGCTAGCTTAGGCGGAGGAGGAGGAGGAGGAACTTGGACCGGAGGAAAACAGACTAAACATTCTCTATTCATGGCGTGGTGGAGGTGCTGCGGTCCTGAACAGCCCATAATGCTGCTGTGTGTTCGAGGAGAGGCGAGAGGAGAGCAGCAGTTTTTCCATGCCAGCTCATGGTTTCCACAGGCAGTCTGCGATGTGGCCGGCTTCCTGGAAAAGGAAAGTAAATAGAAATAGACGCCTGGTTTGGAGAGGGGGAAGGCTTCGAGACCACAGGGGTGCAGTTTCCCTCAGCACATCTGACCTTAGAAGGGGGAAGGCTTCGAGACCACAGGGGTGCAGTTTCCTTCAGCACATCTGACCTTAGAGAGTCTCCTGAAGGAGATGAGAGGAGTCCTCTGGGTCAAGAAGATGGGGGGAGGATGGAGATCTGGGCTAAGAATGGGAGGATAGAGTACATCCACCATACACTTGGTGAGCTTTTCAGTACCTCTCCTAGTGTGGATCTTGTCATAGTGCTGGCCCAACCCCCTCAAAGACTACATGTTGTAGTTGGAGTGAGAGAGAGGCTCGATCGCCAGGGCCTGGTGGGGGAGGAGAGAGCAGGGTGGGGCCTGTGTTAGACAGGGTCTGGGGGGTGGGAGGGGAGGTGAGGGGGTAGGGGCAGGGTGGGGCCTGTGTTAGACAGGGTCTGGGGGGTGGGAGGGGAGGTGAGGGGGTAGGGGCAGGGTGGGGCCTGTGTTTTCATTGGCCGAGGAAGCGCCACATATGGAACCCATCAAGCTCAGAACGCTCGCCCATGACATCATCAGGGTCCTTCACCGGACTCTGACTCAGCCTGCGACAAAGATGCCTTTCTCCTCACACACCTCTCTCCTGAGAGCCAGCAGGCCTTCTCCCTCACACACCTCTCTCCTGAGAGCCAGCAGGCCTTCTCCCTCACACACCTCTCTCCTGAGAGCCAGCAGGCCTTCTCCCTCACACACCTCTCTCCTGAGAGCCAGCAGGCCTTTCTCCTCACACACCTCTCTCCTGAGAGCCAGCAGGCCTTCTCCCTCACACACCTCTCTCCTGAGAGCCAGTGGGCCTTTCTCCTCACACACCTCTCTCCTGAGAGCCAGCAGGCCTTCTCCCTCACACACCTCTCTCCTGAGAGCCAGCAGGCCTTCTCCCTCACACACCTCTCTCCTGAGAGCCAGCAGGCCTTTCTCCTCACACACCTCTCTCCTGAGAGCCAGCAGGCCTTCCTCCTCACACCACCTCTCTCCTGAGAGCCAGTGGGCCTTCCTCCTCACACACCTCTCTCCTGAGAGCCAGCAGGCCTTCCTCCTCACACACCTCTCTCCTGAGAGCCAGCAGGCCTTCTCCCTCACACACCTCTCTCCTGAGAGCCAGTGGGGCCTTTCTCCTCACACACCTCTCTCCTGAGAGCCAGTGGGCCTTCCTCCTCACACACCTCTCTCCTGAGAGCCAGTGGGCCTTCCTCCTCACACACCTCTCTCCTGAGAGCCAGTGGGGCCTTCCTCCTCACACACCTCTCTCCTGAGAGCCAGCAGGCTGGATGTGGTTCTGCAGCAGCCCTCCCTTGCTGTCAGCAGGGCTGGGTGTGTAGCCTGATCTGTACACCGAGCCCTGCCTGCTCTGTGTTCACAGTACCAGACGAGGCACCAGCCAGCGTGCAGGCTCTGTTTAACGGAACCCAAGTCCACCTGAACTGGACGGAGCCGGCAGGCAGGCTGAACGGCCCGCTGGAGGGGTACAGGGTCGAGTACAAAACCAGCAACATGTCCCAGGTAGAGAGACACCAACAACAACAACATCTCTCTCTCTCTCTCTCTCTCTCTCTCTCTCTCTCATTCTCCCACTCCCTCTCCCCCTCACATACATACACAAACAGACTGATGTCCTTGGTCTGATGTGTGTGTGTGTCTAATGCCCTTGGTCTGATGTGTGTGTGTGTGTGTGTGTGTGTCTGATGCCCTTGGTCTGATGTGTGTGTGTGTGTGATGCCCTTGGTCTGATGTGTGTGTGTGTGATGCCCTTGGTCTGATGTGTGTGTGTGTGTGTGTGTCTGATGCCCTTGGTCTGGTGTGTGTGTGTGTGATGCCCTTGGTCTGATGTGTGTGTGTGTGTGTCTGATGCCCTTGGTCTGATGTGTGTGTGTGTGATGCCCTTGGTCTGATGTGTGTGTGTGTGTGTGTGATGCCCTTGGTCTGATGTGTGTGTGTGTGTGATGCCCTTGGTCTGATGCGTGTGGTGTGTGTGTGTGTGTGTGATGCCCTTGGTCTGATGCGTGTGTGTGTGTGTGTGTGTGATGCCCTTGGTCTGATGCGTGTGTGTGTGTGTGTGTGTGTGATGCCCTTGGTCTGATGCGTGTGTGTGTGTGTGTGTGTGTGTGATGCCCTTGGCCTGATGCGTGTGTGTGTGTGTGTGTGTGTGTGTGTGTGTGATGCCCTTGGCCTGATGTGTGTGTGTGTGTGTGTGTGTGTGTGTGTGTGATGCCCTTGGTCTGATGCGTGTGTGTGTGTGTGTGTGTGTGTGTGTGTGTGTGTGATGCCCTTGGTCTGATGCGTGTGTGTGTGTGATGCCCTTGGTCTGATGCGTGTGTGATCCAGGTGGTGGTTGAGCCTGTGCAGCGGTCAGAGATGGTCCTGCCCGTCTTCGGGCTCCTGGAGACGGTGACCCTGCGAGTGTGTGCCTGCACCCGGGCTGGGTGTGGTCCCTGGAGCCCCGCCCACACCCTCCAGCACAGCCAGCCTGGTGAGGCAGGGCAGCCGGCCTGGGTGTGGGGGAGGGGTGGAGGGATGGAGGAGGGTGGAGGGATGGAGGAAGGGGGGAGGACGGGTGGAGGGATGGAGGGGGGTTGAGGAGGGATGGAGGAGGAGGAGGGGGTGGAGGGATGGAGGGGGGGTGGAGGGATGGAGGGGGGATGGAGGGGAGAGGAGGGGTGGAGGGATGGAGGGTGGAGGAGGGGGGTGAGGAGGATGGAGGGGTGGAGGGATGGAGGGGTGGAGGAGGGGGTGAGGAGGGGTGAGGAGGGGTGGAGGAGGATGTGAGGAGGGATGGAGTGAGGAGGGATGGAGGAGGAGGAGAGGGGTGGAGGGATGGAGGGGGGGATGGAGGGAGAGAGGAGGGGTGGAGGAGGGATGGAGGGGTGGAGGAGGGGTGTGAGGAGGGATGGAGGGTGGAGGGATGGAGGGGTGGAGGAGGGGGTGAGGAGGGGTGGAGGGGGAGGAGGGGGGAGGAGGATGGAGGAGGGGGAGGGGTGGAGGGGTGGAGGAAGTGGAAGGGGTGGAGGGGTGAGGACGAACATGCGCAGTCATCCGTACAGAGTAGACTAAGGGAGAGGAGTTTCTGCCTGCAGGTGGCCGGGGGTCGTGGAGGTCTGGAGGTCGTGGAGGTCGGGGAGGAGGCTGATGAGTTTCTCTCTCCCAGGTGTGTCTCCTCACCAGGGTTCTCCTGGCACTGGTGGTATGTGGTCATGCGTGCTGCTTTCACGCTGGCTACTGATTGCTTCCTTGCTGCGTACGTGTGATGTCACGACACAGACAGACATGTTTTGGGTGACGTACCTCACATCCAGAGTGGGTGAGTTGTCTGGCTTCGGTTTAGAACATCGCTTAGAACATGCTTAGTACGTGGACGCATATTTAGAAATACTGACTAACTGTGTGTGTGTGTGTGTGTGTGTGTGTGTGTGTGTATGTGTGTGTGGTGTGTGTGTGGTGATAGGAAGAGTTTTGGAGTTACCCTCTGAGGAGTACGGGGACTTTGTGGTCACGATACAGCGCTCGATCGCTCCTACAATCGGCGACGAAAGACGACGAAAAGCCACATGTAAGTAGTTAAACAGGTCTGACGTGTTCTGATAAACACCGTGACAGGGTGAGAGCATCTATACAGTATAGTACGGCTCACGTATCAGTCATGCAGAGTGAGAGCGTAGCTCTATGAGTAGGATATGTGGAGCGCGGGGAGAGCGTGAGTGCGATTTATGCTGGGATGTAGAGCGCGCGCTGCGCTCGTGCGCGCGTGCTCGTCGCTCTGCTCTACGTTTCTCTCTTCCTATCTCCTGCTCGATTACTTCTCGTCCTTCTTCCTGCTCTCCGTCTTCTCCGTCCTCTCCGTCTCTCCGTCTCTCCGTCCTCGCCGTTCTCGTTTCAGTCTCCGTCTATCTCGCGTCTCTGTCTCTGTCTCTGTCGTATCTGTCTCTGTCTCTGTCTCTGTCTCGTAGCGGGCGCTGGCGCTGTGCTGTGTCTATGGCTCGGTCTACTGGCTCGAGCTCACTTAGTCTCTGCGAGAGGGAGAGAGAGAGAGAGAGAGAGAGAGAGAGAGAAGAGAGAGCGAGGAGATGAGAGCGAGAGGGAGAAGAGAGAGAGGAGAGAGATAGAGAGAGAGGAGAGAGAGGTAAAGAGAAAGAGACAGAGAACGATGAAAGAGACGCAGCACGAGAAAGAGAGAGAGAAGAGAACGAGACAGAGAAAGAGAAGAGAAAGAGAGAGAGAGAGAGAGAGAGCAGCGCGCACGCGCGCGCGCGCTCTCTCTCTCTCGCTCTGCTCGCTCGCGCTGCGTGCGCACTGTTATCAGGCGTTGAAGAGAAGAGGTTCGAGATTGGAGAGTTTTAGCGTATCATGAAGGGAGGAATTGCCTGTATTGTGTTTCCATCGTGACTAAGTCATCATACATGACTTCACAAGATCAACATCTCGTCGTAAGAGATGATTAAACTCCATGTAGCAGAACAAGAGCATAGAAGGAGCATGGCGTGAAGAGTGTCGAAGGTGGTAAGAGTGCTGTAAGAGTGTGTAAGAGTGTGTAAGAGTGTAACCATGTCCTCCCTCAGTGAACAGTCTGGTCATCAGTGACGAGTGAAACACAAGCTACAAGATGTGATGGTGACAGACACAAACTGACCTGGGGAAGACGCTGGGAGAGGGTGAGAGTTCACATCCAAAAATCTACGCTTTTATACAAGCACAGCTAGCCATGTACTGCTGTATACAGTACCGCTAGCCATGTACTGCTGTTATACAGTGACGCCAAACATCACTGCGTCCCTCAAACCAGGGGTGGTTCTAACTCATGTGTGAACAATGTTAAAATCACAGTGGAGTTTGGCCCCCAACCTCCTCCGCTCGGATTGCAAGGAATGATGGTGCACGGAGAGCATTCTCAGAGTTGCCGTGAAACGGAAAAACAATGAAGAGTGAGTACTCAAATCGCTTCCAGGGTCTCCAAGGTTTACCAGGGACAGGGAAACGGACGAAAAAAAGGAACCGTGAAGAGACGACACGCAGAGCGTACAGGAGATAGCCGGAAGAAGAAAAATGCAGCCGAGCACGGCAGGACGAAGGCGCCCAGAGGCAGAAGCCAAGCCAAAAGAAAACACCCGACAAGAACCGCGAGCCAAGATGCCGAGAGAGAAAGAACCGCACGCCACCAACACGAAGCCGAAAAAACAAAGACAGAAAAGAAAAATAACCGCAAAAGCAAAGAAAGAATAGAAACCAGAACCAAAGAAGACCGAAAAAAAAAAAAAAGACAAAGAAAGGACAGACAAGAAAATAAAGGAAGAATGAACGGATAAAGGAAAAAAAACCTCACCCTCCCCCCTCCCAGTTCGCCATTGCTTCCCAGTCCCGAGATGGCGAGGACCTTCATGCAGCGGAGGGCTCGTGTATGAAGGAGTTTAGGTTGACCCACTCCCAACCTGATGAGAAATCGTTGGTGAGACCACAGGCTTTAAATTCACCAAACATCATTATATCAGTAAATATAACATATAACAATCCCTGTGAGACACAGCTGAACCTCCTGTCCTGCGTGTGTGTGTGGTGTGTGCGTGTGTGCGATGTGTGTGTGTGTGTTGTAGGAGTGTGCCTGCAAGGACGTTGCAGGGGGGCATACCCGACCCGGTGGTCATTCCGGCCCTCATGAAAGCACGGAGACCTGCAAGCTCTGCTCTACCACGCCTGGGGGACCAGTCTCTGGTCAGTCAGTCGTCAGTATCTATCTCTTCTACAGTCCCTCGGTCAGTCTCTTCTCTCTCTCCTCCTCTCTCTCCTCCCTCTCTCTCCGACAGTCCTCTGGTCAGTCTATATCTATCTCTCCCTCTATCTCCTACAGTCCGCTGGTAGTCTCTCTCTATTCTACAAACTCTCTCCTACCAGTCCTCTGGTCAGTCTCTCTCTCACCTCTACAGTCATCTAGGTCAGTATATATTCATACTCTATATACCATACAGTATCTTGGTCAAGTCTCTCTCCTCTCTCCCTCTCTCTATACAGGTCCTCTGGTCAGTCTCTCTCTCCCCTCTAAAGTCATCTGGTCAGTCTCTATACGCCCCCTCTACAGTCATTCTGGTCAGTCTTATCTCTCCTCTTCCCTCCTCATACAGTCCTATGGTCAGTCTCTACTCTCCCCTCTACGTTCCTCTGGTCGTCTCTCTCTCTCTATCTCTCTCTATATTCTCTCTCATCTACTCTCTCTCTCAATATCTCTACAGTCCGATGGTAAGCTCTCTCTACCCTTAAAGTCCTCTGGTAAGTCTATTATACTTCTATCTCCCTATCTCATTAAAGTCTCTTTGGTCACAAGTATATCACTCTATCTATACCTCTCTCCTAAAGTACTCTGGGTCCAAGTTATCTATATCAAATATTTCAGTAATCTGTGGTCAGTTGTCTATATCTATACTCTCCATCTCTCCTTACAGTCCTCTGGTACAGTAATATCTAGTATCAACATAGAAAGGTAAGAGGGGCGAGGAGAGGAGAGAGAGAGTGAATATGAGAGAGAGATGAGCGGAGAGAGAAAGAGAGAAAAGCACGAGGAAAGGAAGAGGCAAGAAGGGCGGGAGAGAAGGCGAGACGAGAGCGAGAGAGCGGAGAGCAGGAGAGCGATGCTCGGAGAGAGCGATGCGAGAAAGAGAAGAAAAGGAAAGGAAGTAAGAGGGGAAGGCGAGCGAGAGACGAGAGTGAGATGAGAGAGGCCGCAGAGAGAGGCGCAGCGAGAGAAGAGAGAGAGAGAGAGGAGGGTGAAAGAGGAGAGAGAATAATGCACAGTACTTCACAGATGGTTAAGTATATATATATCTAATACTTAATACAATGAATATGGTCAAGTCTAAGTATTTATCTCTCTATCTTCTCTCGCTCTCTCATATCTTCTCATATACGTCCTATGGTAAGTGCTTATCTAACCTATCAGTCATCTGGTAAGTCTCTCTCTCTCTATCTCCTCTATAGTATATAATATTATATATAATCTAAAGCTAATCTGGTCAGTCTCTCTCTCTCTCTATATCTCTCTATCACTATAACCAGTACTCTGTCAGCTCTATAGCCACCATATAAAAACAAAAAAAAAAAACAACAAAAAACAAAACATCTTTAAATAGATATATATGATATATAAAAAAAGTACAAATGGGCAGTATCATCTCTCTCTTCCTAACTCACTACTAATATTCTTCTAAGTAATCTGGTCAGTTATCTCACCATATAAAGTCATACGGTCAGTATATCGCTATCTCCCTATCTCTTATTATTCTCTACCTCTATACAGTCCTCTGGTCAGTCTCTATCTATGCTCTCTCTCTCCTCCTCTACAAGTATCATGGTAAGCTCTCTCATCTCTCTCTCTCTCTTCTTATTTCTCTATCTCTCTCTCTATCTCCTATACAATCTGGTCAGTCTCTCTCACCCCCTACAGTCTCTGGCAGTCTCTCTCTCTCTCTCTCTCTCTCTCCTATACCCTCTCGTCATATCTCTCTCTCTCTCTCTCTATCTATCCTAAGTCCTCGGGTAAGTCTCTCTCTCTCATACATACTCAATGGTAAGATATCATCTATCTTATATCTCTTCTACTTATAAAGTACTATGGTTTAGCTCTCTCTCTTCTCTCTTACCTACCAGTCCTCTGGTCAAGTCTCTCTCTCTTCTCTCTACTCTTATCTCTCTCTCTCCTACAGTCACTATGGTCAGTCTCTCTCTCCATTTCTCTTCTTCTACAGTCTCTGTTAGTCTATTCTCTCTCTCTTCTCTCTTCTACAGTCTCTCTGGTCAGTCTCTCTCTCTCTCTCTCTCTCTCTCTCTCTCTCTCTCTGCTCTATCTCTTCTCCTACAGTCTCTGGTCAGTCTCTTCTCTCTCTCTCTCTCTCTCTCGTCTCCTCTACAGTCCTCTGGTCAGTCTCTCTATCTCTCTCCTCTCTTCTATCTCTCTCTCTCCTACAGTCCTCTGGTTAGTCTCTCTCTCTCTCTCTCCTACAGTCCTCTGGTTAGTCTCTCTCTCTCTCTTCCTCTGCCACACCACAAAGCCCTTACCTCCTGTAGATCCTCAATGGGGACAACACTGACCTGTGTTTTTCTATGGGCGCTGATGTTGAGTAGCTCCACCTCTCTGAGGAGCTAGGGCCCGCCCAGTAACCGTATCGTTCCTCCCTGCAGCCTCTGTCCTGCCAGATGCTGGTGAAGTTCATGACAGACATCGCACGGGGGATGGAGTACCTGAGCAACAAGAGATTCATCCACAGAGATCTGGCCCGCTCGAAACTGCATGTGAGCTTTCGCTTTGGTTGTCACCTCAGCACAGACAGTTCAGACTCCAGTTTGACGTGTGTGTGTGTCTCCTGGTTCCAGGTTGAATGAGAACATGACGTGTGTGTGTCTCCTGGTTCCAGGTTGAATGAGAACATGACAGTGTGTGTGGCTGACTTCGGCCTCTCTAAGAAGATCTATAACGGAGACTACTACAGACAGGGGAACATCTCTAAGATGCCAGTCAAATGGATCGCCATCGAGAGTCTGGCCGACAGAGTCTACACGACAAGAGTGATGTGGTGAGACTGTGTTGCTATGTGTGAGAGTGGTGTGTGTGGTGCTATGTGTGTGAGGAGTGTGGGTGTTGATCTGTGTGAGAGTGGGTGTGGTGTGTGTGTTGCTCTGTGTGTGAGGAGTGTGTGTGTTGCTCTGTGTGAGAGTGGTGTGGTGTGTTGCTCTGTGTGAGAGTGGTGTGTGTGTTGCTCTGTGTGAGAGTGGTGTGTGTGTTGCTCTGTGTGAGAGTGGTGTGTGTGTTGCTCTGTGTGAGAGTGGTGTGTGTGTTGCTCTGTGTAAGAGTGGTGTGTGTGTTGCTCTGTGTGTGAGGAGTGATACGAGGCTGTGTGTGAGAGATGAGGGTTCGACGTGAATCTTGTACAGCTGATTGTTCCCATGCCTCCGAAGACTCGGTCTGTTGCTCGGGTGACCGTGTCACTTCCTGCTCTGTCACTTCCTGCTCTGTCACTTCCTGCTCTGTCACTTCCTGCTCCGTCAGTGGTCGTTTGGAGTGACCATGTGGGAGATAGCGACGCGTGGACAGACCCCGTACCCTGGGGTGGAGAACAGCGAGATCTACGACTACCTGAGGCAGGGGAACCGCCTCAAACAGCCCTGGGTTGCCCTGACGACATGTGAGTGTTTACAGGAAGTGAGGTACAAAACCGCCTGGATAGCGTAGGAAGTGAACTGCAGCTTCTACAGTACGTACACACACAGAGTCTGTATACCAGAAGAGTGCAGGACAGACCTGCTCTGTCTGCCCTAGACTGTTCTAGAGCTGGTGTAAAACTGTTCTAAAGCTGTCTGGACTGTTCTAGATCTGGTCTGTTCTAGATCTGGTCTGGACTGTTCTAGAGCTGGTCTGGACTGTTCTAGATCTGAACTGTTCTAGATCTGGACTGTTCTAGATCTGGACTGTTCTAGATCTGGACTGTTCTAGATCTGGTCTGAACCGTCTGTTCTGTCCACAGCTACTGCCTGATGTTCTCCTGCTGGAAGTTGAGCCCTAAGGATCGTCCGGGGTTCGGCGCTCTACGCGGTGCCCTGGAGCAGGCCCTGCAGCAGATCCCAGAGCAGGATGAGGATCTGCTCTACGTCAACATGGAGGAGCCGGGGACTCTGCTGGGGGCCGTGGGGGGCTGGGAGCCCTCCGGACCCCCCCTGGCCTCATGGAGGAGGGGCTGCCAGGCTGCTGGAGAGCCCCAGGCAGGGCGCTACGTCCTGGGCCCGCTACGCCAGGTCCAGCCCCCCTCCCTGGATGAGTCCCAGGACAGCCTGAGCTGGATGTGGTCCTCTTCCAACACCACCCTCCAGCTGCAGGCCTCGCCCTCCTGTACGCCCCCATCCTCCCTCACCCTGGCTGGGCAGGAGGGCGAGGAGGGCAGGGCAGCCTCCAGGAAATGACATCAAACACGCCGGTCGGACTGGGAAGATGCTTACGTACTTTTATTCTATTATCGACACTTTACATCTGGACAATTTCAAGATTGAAGATGAAACTTTGAGGTATTTTTTGTACACATCCAGTGTTGTCAGTTCTCACCGTGACCAATCTCATGCTCGAAAATACAAAGATCACAACAAATATCCTAATTCATTAACGATGAAATCAGACGACAAACTTCTGAATCAAAAAACATAATCAAAAGTACCTATAATATCTATCATGGTTGGTTATGTTATTACTGTAATATGGAATTACTGTAATCCACGCCAACATATTGCAACAATAAATTATAAATAATTTAACAAAAATTCAAACCAGTCAGATCAGTGATGCTCATGAGGTACCATGAGAAGAGCAACGATGGTCCCAGAATGATGTCACTTCCTTCTGCTGACATGATGTCACTTCCTTCTGCTGACATGATGTCACTTCCTTCTGCTGACATGAAGTTTGTTCTGCCCCACCAGCATCGACAGATGACCAGCATTCGGGACACAGTTTGCGTGCAGCATTGAACTCAAAAGTCATGATGAAAAACAGCATGTCGTTTCAGTCCAGATTACTGACATTCCAATGTGCTTAACTCTGATGTCGTTGCTTGGCTACACAATCTCATGAATATTATGTTTTGTCACTGCTGACCTCACAGTAATCCACCACCTCCATGTTACACAGTTAGAGAGCCTCGCTGTCACACATTCTTCGTAATAAAACATCAGAATGTCTGAAACCAGGGTGGACCGCCCTCTCGCCTATAAACACTGTCATTCATTAGAACAGAGATCTGACTGACCCACACTGTAACCAAGGCAACCTTCCGGACCCTTCCGGAACCCCTCCAGCCGACGTTCTAGAACACGGGGGGGTCTCTCCAACCCTGTTCCTGGAGAGCTACTTGCCTGTAGGTTCACTCCTAACATTAATCCACCACACCTGATTGTAATCATGAGCCCGATCAGGTAACTAGGTGTTTGAATCAGGTCAGTGTGGTTGGAGCTCAAACCTCCAGGCAGGTGTCTCTCCAGGTGCATGCTGGTCCTGAGGGACCTCGGCAGCTTCCTGGTTATCCTAAAAGATCCTCGTACTGCTTCCTGAAACAGTCTCCGGCTGGGAAGAAGTCCCACGACCTCTCCTGGTACATCTTCCACACGTACGACTCCTGAGGGGAGGGGAGGAGGGAGGGAGGGGAGGAGGGGGGTTTGAGAAACATGGAGAGGTGGAAGCGATGTCACAGCAGCACTACCAGCAGCCACCAGCAGGGGGTGCTCACCTGGCCGGTGTGTTCCGTCTCGTCCTTGTTGATGAGGTACATCAGGAAGAACCTGCAGGAGAGAGATGGAGTTTGATCTTTCGAGGTGAACTCACGTCAAGGGACACACACACACAGAGACACACATACACGGAGACACACACACACGGAGACACAGACACACACACACACACAGAGACACACACACACGGAGACACAGACACACACACACACACACACACAGAGACACAGAGACACACACACGGAGACACACACACACGGAGACACAGACACACACACACACACACACAGAGACACACACACACGGAGACACAGACACACACACACACACACAGAGACACAGAGACACACACACACACACACAGAGACACAGAGACACACACACACGGAGACACAGACACACACGCACACACACAGAGACACAGAGACACACACACACACACACAGAGACACAGAGACACACACACACGGAGACACAGACACACACGCACACACACAGAGACACAGAGACACACACACACAGAGACACAGAGACACACACACACGGAGACACAGAGACACACACACACAGAGACACAGAGACACACACACACAGAGACACAGAGACACACACACACGGAGACACAGAGACACACACACACAGAGACACAGAGACACACACACACAGAGACACAGAGACACACACACACAGAGACACAGAGACACACACACACGGAGACACAGACACACACACACACACACACACAGAGACACAGAGACACACACACACAGAGACACAGAGACACACACGCACGGAGACACAGAGACACACACACACAGAGACACAGAGACACACACACGAAGACACAGAGACACACACACGCGTGTCCTCGTCCAGAGGGGAACACTCACATGTAGTTGGCCAGGTTGTGTTCCTCCAGGGTGTGCGTCTCAAAGCCGTGCGGCGTCGTGTCGAAGTAGTCGCTGCCGATCCCGCAGATGAAGCATTTTGTCTATATAGGGAGTCAGACGGCTCAGCGGTTAGGGAATCGGGGTATTAATCAGACAGTTGCTGGTTCGATTCCTGGCCAGGAAAAAATGACGTGCCCTTGGGCAAGGCACTTCACCCTACTTGCCTCTGGAGAATGTCCCTGTACTTACCGTAAATCGCTCTGGATTAGAGCATTTGCTAAATGACTAAATGTAAACAGGCGCAAACAGAGAGAACACCACATCACGTACCTCCATGTCTTCCTTCACCTGCTCCTGCTGGTCTCTCAGCTCTCCAAAGGCATCGATGATCAAACCTAAACATCAGAAGAAGAGATGAAAAAAGAAAAAAGAGATTTCAAAATCATTTTTTTACCTTTCAAAACCTTAAAAAGAAAGTTTTCAAATCAATTTTCAACCTTTCAAAACCTTAAAAAAAAAGTTTTCAAAATCAATTTTCAACCTTTCAAAACCTTAAAAAAAGTTTTCAAAATCAATTTTCAACCTTTCAAAACCTTAAAAAAACAAATCTGAACTTTTTTCAGAATTATTTTGGTAAAACTTTTTTTCTAAAATAAAGAATGGTTACACAAATAAAGATGTGTTTAGCTCCTGCGTGCTGTGCTTTTTGCATGGCCAGGAATCGAACCGGCAACCTTCTGGGGTAAGATGTGTTCAGTTCCTGCGTGCCCTGCTGGGGGCGTCTCCTACCCTGAATGATGGCCAGGAGGATGACGATGACGAAGAAGAAGAAGGTGATGTCGAAGACGACGCGGTACAGCTCGTACTCGTCCCCCGCAGGGTCCTCGATCTCGTCCCCGATGCCCCCCCCTGCTCGCACGCCCACGTACATGTGGAAGAGGTAACACTGGGGAGAGAGGGGGCGGAGTCAGAATCAACACACACACACACACATGCTTTCTCCCTCTCACACACACACCCCCTCACACATGCTTTTTTTTCTCACACACACACACACACTAGAAGGAGCAGAGAGGTTGAAACACACAGAAGATGTTAAAGCCGTACCCCATCCAGTCTGCACCAGGGCAGTGCTGACTAACTCACCGTCATCATGTCGTCACACTTCATGTCCGGCGCGTCCTCGTCCTCGCTCTTGTTGTAGAACTTGCGGAAGAAGTTGAAGGCGATCACGGTGTAGAGGTACACTACCACGGCCAGGAGGCCCACGGTCATCATCAGCTGGAGCAGGAAACACACGAGGCATCAGAAGCAGGAACAGGAAACACACGAGGCATCAGAAGCAGGAACAGGAAACACACGAAGCAGGAACAGGAACAGGAAACACACAAGGCATCAGAAGCAGGAACAGGAAACACACGAGGCATCAGAAGCAGGAACAGGAAACACACAAGGCATCAGAAGCAGGAACAGGAAACACACAAGGCATCAGAAGCAGGAACAGGAAACACATGAGGCATCAGAAGCAGGAACAGGAAACACACGAGGCAACAGAAGCAGGAACAGGAAACACACAAGGCATCAGAAACAGGAACAGGAAACACACAAGGCATCAGAAGCAGGAACAGGAAACACACGAGGCATCAGAAGCAGGAACAGGAAACACACGAGGCATCAGAAGCAGGAACAGGAAACACACGAAGCAGGAACAGGAAGAGGAAACACACAAGGCATCAGAAGCAGGAACAGGAAACACATGAGGCATCAGAAGCAGGAACAGGAAACACACGAGGCATCAGAAGCAGGAACAGGAAACACACGAAGCAGGAACAGGAACAGGAAACACACAAGGCATCAGAAGCAGGAACAGGAAACACACAAGGCATCAGAAGCAGGAACAGGAAACACACAAGGCATCAGAAGCAGGAACAGGAAACACACGAGGCAACAGAAGCAGGAACAGGAAACACACGAGGCATCAGAAGCAGGAACAGAAACACACGAGGCATCAGAAGCAGGAACAGGAAACACACAAGGCATCAGAAGCAGGAACAGGAAACACATGAGGCATCAGAAGCAGGAACATGAAACACACGAGGCATCAGAAGCAGGAACAGAAACACACGAGGCATCAGAAGCAGGAACAGAAACACACGAAGCAGGAACAGGAAGAGGAAACACACAAGGCATCAGAAGCAGGAACATGAAACACATGAGGCATCAGAAGCAGGAACAGGAAACACACGAGGCATCAGAAGCAGGAACAGGAAACACACGAAGCAGGAACAGGAACAGGAAACACACAAGGCATCAGAAGCAGGAACAGGAAACACACAAGGCATCAGAAGCAGGAACAGGAAACACACAAGGCATCAGAAGCAGGAACAGGAAACACACAAGGCATCAGAAGCAGGAACAGGAAACACACGAGGCAACAGAAGCAGGAACAGGAAACACACGAGGCATCAGAAGCAGGAACAGGAAACACACGAGGCATCAGAAGCAGGAACAGGAAACACACAAGGCATCAGAAGCAGGAACAGGAAACACATGAGGCATCAGAAGCAGGAACATGAAACACACGAGGCATCAGAAGCAGGAACAGGAAACACATGAGGCATCAGAAGCAGGAACAGGAAACACACAAGGCATCAGAAGCAGGAACAGGAAACACACGAGGCATCAGAAGCAGGAACAGGAAACACACAAGGCATCAGAAGCAGGAACAGGAAACACACAAGGCATCAGAAGCAGAACAGGAACACACAAAGCATCAGAAGCAGGAACAGGAAACACATGAGGCATCAGAAGCAGGAACAGGAAACACACGAGGCATCAGAAGCAGGAACAGGAAACACATGAGGCATCAGAAGCAGGAACAGGAAACACACGAGGCATCAGAAGCAGGAACAGGAAACACACGAGGCATCAGAAGCAGGAACAGGAAACACACAAAGCATCAGAAGCAGGACAGGAAACACACAAGGCATCAGAAGCAGGAACAGGAAACACACAAGGCATCAGAAGCAGGAACGCCTGGCTTCCCCGGGGGACCTGGTCTGGGCCAGGTTGTGAGACTCTGGGGGCGTCAGACAGGGTGTCGCGGAGGTTGTCTTTGGGGGACGAACCTGCTTCCCGTTGTGGGTGACTGAGGAGAGGATGGTCCTGAGGGTCTGGACGCTCATGGCGATGTCCACCAGGTGGCAGGCGTAGAAGAAGTTGTTGTAATGTCCGAGGAGAGACATGATGGTGTGACCAGCACAGATACAGGAACGTCTGCAACCAGGGGAGTGTGTTAGAGTTTGTAAGTAAGTAAGTAAGTAAGTAAGACTTTATTTATATAGCACATTTCATACAAGAATTGTGACCTGACATACTCGTCTACGATAACTCATTGGAATGACGTGAGAACAAATGTTTTGTTGTTGTTTCTTATCTTACGTTATCTGTAAATATAACACCAATTTTCCATATCTGGTACTTGAGGTCAACGGTGGTAAACCTGAAAAAAGACAAAAAGTCTTTACACGTTGATGAAATACAATCCTGTCTATAATGATAAGAATATTATAATCATTATCTGCTGTTCATTGTGATGTCCTGGTTCGCCATGTATGTTACACAAACACAGAATTTACTGTGGCAGGAAGATGCAAACAATTAAACATATACGGATCTTGAATTAAGTAAAAAGTACAATAGTTAAGTAGTTAATAGTTAAATAGTTAAACTACAATATATAGATATAAACTAGGTGTTACCAGGAGAACATGGAGCTGTCCGGCTCCTCCTGTTTCTTCTCATGCTGCTCGCTGACGTCCAGAGACGCCAGGTCCACCCCCAGCAGCTCTGCTATCCTCTCACGCCCGTAGATATCTCCGTACTTATCCAGGACCTGGACACACACACACACACCACCAACCCTCTCACTACCGCACACAGACACCTGGCAAACTGACCAAACACACACCAACACCAACTCACCTTTCGCTTCACAAACTTGTCCCAGTAGTTGTTGGGAAGGACCTGTGGAGGAGGGGGAGGAGAGGAGAGGGAGGGGGGAGGAGAGGGGCGGGTGAGGTGGCAGTTGGTCAGGGTGGACAGGAGGCGTGTCTGATGTGATGGCGTGGGAGGGGCTTATGGGGTGGAGGCGTGTCTGATGTGATGGTGTGGGAGGGGCTTACGGGGTGGGAGGCGTGTCTGATGTGATTGTGTGGGAGGGGCTTATACAGTGGAGGCGTGTCTGATGTGATGGCGTGGGAGGGGCTTACGGGGTGGAGGCGTGTCTGATGTGATGGCGTGGGAGGGGCTTACGGGGTGTTGAGGACCAGACGGTCCCACTGTCCCCTTGATGTCGTCGTCCTCGGGCTGCTCGGTGATGTACATACCGTCGAACTCCAGCTTCCTGGCCAGCTCCTTCTCCCTCTTAAAGATGACCAAGGGGATCTGACTCTGTCAACATCAACCCCTCGTGCCTGGAGGATCTCTCGTCATCTCTCTGAAAGTTTTCTTTCTCTCCTTACCATTTGCGGATCCGAAAAAGACTTGCCACCCCAATCTCCCCATGCTAAAATATATCATCCTTTACATTATAGTACATTTCATTCAATAACATCATTACCATCGGGGTCAGACCATCTGTCCACGTCCCCATGCCCTCCTACATCCACCTCCTGTGCCCCTGGGGACCCTCCATCCGCCCCTGCTCTCACCACGACAGCACCCGCCCCCTCGCTCCCCACCCGCCCCTCGCTCCCCACCCGCCCCTCTCTCCCCACCCTCCCCTCTCTCCCCACCAGCCCCTCTCTCCCCACCGCCCTCTCTCCCCACCCGCCCTCGCTCCCCACCCGCCCCTCTCTCCCCACCCGCCCTCTCTCCCCACCCGCCCCTCTCTCCCCACCCTCCCCTCTCTCCCCACCCTGCCCCTCTACTCCTCACCCGCCCCTCTCTCACCACCCGCCCTCTCTCCCCACCCTCCCCTACTCTCCCCACCGCCCTCTCTCCCCACCCTCCCATCATCTCCCACACCCGACCTCTATCCCCACCCGCCCACTCTCTCCCCACCCGCCCCTCTCTCCCCACCGCCCCTCTCTCCCCACCCGCCCCTCTCTCCCCCACCCTCCCCTCTCTCCCCACCCCGCCCCTCGCTCCCCACCCGGCCCGTGTGCTGAACCCACCTTCAGACAGTTGTACCCTATGATGCAGATGAAGGCGATGGTGGTGTGCAGCGCTGCGAGGAAGGACAGCGTGGGCTGCATGTATCCCGTGCTCTCCTCCAGGAAGAAGTAGACAGGGACTGTCTTCATCGTCCTCGTCCTCTCCTCCTTCCTCCATCCCGGAGCCGTCTGCCTCCTCGCCGGAGCCCTCGAACATCCCGCTGCCCTCGAACACTCCCGAGCCCTCCTCATCGTCCACCAGGGGGCTGTCAGACACCTGCAGACACGACACGGACACAACATCAACACGAGACACACACCAGCTGGTAGAACCAACCAAGTCAGCTTGTTTTAAACTGAGAAGTAGAAAGCAGTGAAATGGAGACTCTGACCTTGTAGAACAGCAGAATGAAGTTGAGTGCGAAAGGCGATGAACAAAGCCAGGAAACGCAGATTGTAGAAGTTTCTGGAGAGGTAATTCTGAAAGGGAGAGAGACAGACCGTGACTCTCTTAAGAGACGATCCTGTAAGCACATGGCAACCATGACAACCGTTCGCATGATGTATACAAAGGGTCGGCCTTTTGTCTCACCATGCATTTGTTCCTTTGGATGTCCAGCTCGTTCCAGAGCTCGAACCCTCCTTCTTTAGGTTTCTTCTCTGCTTTGGCTTTGGTCTTCTTCTTTGGTTCCTCGGGCGGCTCTTCTTCTTTGCTCTCGGCTTCTTTCTCTGCCTTCTCTCCGTTTTCAACACTGGAAACGAAAACACAAAGTTAGCAATCGCTTTTGCGTGTTCCCCAGGAGATCTCTATCAACACGCGTACCTCCAGAAGGTGTGTGTTTCCAGGTGTGTCGGGAGGAGGAAGGGAAGGTGGGGAGAGGGGGGAGAGAGACAGGGGGGAGAGAGACAGAGAGGAGAGAGACAGGGGGAGAGAGACAGGGAGGAGAGAGACAGAGGGGAGAGAGACAGGGGGGAGAGAGACAGGGGGGAGAGAGACAGGGGGAGAGAGACAGGGGGGAGAGAGACAGGGGGGAGAGAGACAGGGGGGAGAGAGACAGGGGGGGGAGAGAGACAGGGAGGAGAGAGACAGGGGGGAGAGAGACAGGGGGAAGAGAGACAGGGGGGAGAGAGACGGGGGAGAGAGACAGGGGGGGAGAGAGACAGGGGGGAGAGAGACAGGGGGGAGAGAGACAGGGGGGGAGAGAGACAGGGAGGAGAGAGACAGGGGGGAGAGAGACAGGGGGGAGAGAGACAGGGGGGAGAGAGACAGGGAGGGAGAGAGACAGGGGGGAGAGAGACAGTGGGGGAGAGAGACAGGGGGGAGAGAGACAGGGGGGAGAGAGACAGGGAGGAGAGAGACAGGGGGGAGAGAGACAGGGGGGAGAGAGACAGGGGGGAGAGAGACAGGGGGGGAGAGAGACAGGGGGGAGAGAGACAGGGGGGAGAGAGACAGGGGGGAGAGAGACAGGGGGGGAGAGAGACAGGGGAGGAGAGAGACAGGGGGGAGAGAGACAGGGGGGAGAGAGACAGGGGGGAGAGAGACAGGGGGGAGACCTACTCTGCCTTCTCAGGTTCCGTGGGGGGGGTCTCCTCCACGGCGGGGGGAGGGTCTGCTGTCTGTCCCTCTGCCTCCGGCTGCTGTAAACAGACGACACATGAAGCAGTTGTTACAACACACACGAGTCAGTGTGAAGCCTTAATGACACACAGGAGCCAGTGTGACGCTGCATCCTGCCCTACCTGCTTCCTCTTGGTCAGGGGGGTCCCCTCGGGAGTGGGGAGCTCCACGGGGGCCTCGACCCCCATGTCTCCGAGGCCACCAGGGCCATCTACCCCCGGGCGTCCTCCCCTCCTTGTCCTGGTTGTCCTCCTCCTCCTCCTCGCCCCCCCCGGCATCTCCGGGGTCGGCCACGCCCCCTGCGTCCTGCTCCACCCCCGTCCCCGCCTCGCCGGGGAGATCCCCGTGGACCTCGTCCTGCGTGGGGTCCGGCATGCTGGCCAGGATCTCCGTCACCGTCGTGTTCTTAGCCCCCTCCACCAGGCCCCCCCCGAACAGAGTCTGCCAGAGGAGCAGGAGGAAGCCCTTGCACACGCTGTAGACGAACAGCACGATCCCCACCAGGATGGTCCAGAAGAAGGTGACCAGACCCACCACCATCTCCTTCACCGTCATCTTACGCACCCTGCGGTACTGCCTGCGTAGGTTACGGAAGGTGAAGATGCTGAGGAACGTCAGCAAGCTGTTGAGGAATTCGGCGAAGGCCGAGCTGGACTCTGCCTGGACCTCCTCTCCGTTCCCCTCCTCGTCCCCTCCGCCCACCCGTCCGCCCCCCCCCCGGCCCCCGCCGCGACCTCGCCTCCTCCCTCCGCTCCCTCCTCGTCATCCCCGCCCTTCTCCTCCTCCTCCTGCTCTGCGATCTGCGAGGCGATGTTCATCTCAAAGATGGTGTCCTCGCAGAAGTTGACAAACATCTCCATCTTCTCGCTCTCCCCGCCCTCGTTGACCACGTCGAAGATGAACTGCCGCTTGGACTCTCGGACCTGCGGCATCTCCCACTGCTTGCGGTTGACCTCGCTGATCTCAAAGTAGATCCTCTCGATCTTCCTGCTCGCCCCCATGATCTCGATGCGGCCCAGGAACGGCCGGAAGTAGTTGAGCACGCTCTCCGCCTGCCCCAGGAAGTTCTGCAGACGCGTGTCGTGAGGAACGTGCTCCGACAGGTTGGTGAGCAGCACGGCGATGTTGAAGCCGATGTCCTTGGCCGGCTCCTGGAAGCGGCTGGCGAACTCCTCGTAGTTGATCATGTCGTTCTCGTCGGCCTCAGAGCAGGAGAGCAGGAACTGGATCTCGGAGGTGGAGTACTGCTTCTGGCTGTCCATGGCCTTCTGGAAGTCCTTCTTGGAGATGAGCCCGCGGGGGTCCGTCACGTAGTCGCGGAAGGCGTCCGACGCCACGATGTCCTTCAGCTTGAGGAACATGTCGAAGAACTTGAGGATCATCTCCACGTTGCTGGAGGACTCCACCAGCATGTCCACCATCTGTCTGGCGATGGTCCCGTTCACCACGTTACCTGGACGATAACACAAACCAGAGTTAGTCATTTATCAGACGCTCTTATCCAGAGCGACTTACAGTAAAGTACAGGGACATTCCCCACCCAGGCAAGTAGGGTGAAATTCCTTGCCCGAAGACACAACGTCATTACGCAATGCTGGGAATCGAACCGGCAACCCTCTGATTAATAGCCCTGATTCTCTAACCGCTCAGCCATCTGACCCCATCTGATCTGAGCGTCGGGGGGGCAGGGGGACTGGCTCGGCCGGGCGGACAGCTTACCCTCCAGCAGTGACAGCAGCATCACCACCATGTCCTTCTGCAGGTCGAGGAGCTCCTTCAGCAGACCGATCTGGCTCGAGTCCTGTCACGCAAAACAAACAACGGGAAGGCATCACAATGACTTCGCCATGCCGACCGCCCGCACACGCTCAATTTAGACGTTGTTAGCCGTGTCTGTGTCTTCAAATGGGTTTGTTACTTGACTGTCTGAGTACGACGTCTGAGCGTGTGGTCTGATGTCCTACTGTAGAGCAGGAGGCAGGGGTTCACCTTACCTCTTCCACAGTGATCCAGGGCTTTCAGCGTAACGCTCATGATTAACTCATGATATCATAACAGGTCAACTATTTGTTTTACGACAAAATAAATGTGGGTGACGGCAGAAAATTCTAAGGACAAAGTATAAAAGTTTGACTTGAGAGGATCAGTCATTTACATTTTTAAATGTAGAATTTCAGTTTGTGACACATTGCTGACAGGTGTTGAATTTAGAAGAACAGTTACACATATTCTAAGCGGAACACCAGATGGTTATAATCACATGCAGGTTTGAAGCTAAAACACAACACCACAACACACCACACACAAAACGAGGTTAGGCGTTAAATTAATCAGCCAAAATGCACCATCACTCGAACCCCTCAGCTGTGAACCATGACCCTAACCCTGACCCTAACCCTCAGCTGTGTGCAGATTTAGGCATCGCTTAAAAGGTCGTTCTCCCAGGTCATCACCTGACCTTTGACCTGGCCCAGAACAACAGCTTCTGATTGGCTGCAGCAGCCTTTGCGGTCCATACTGTTAAATACTGTGGAATGTAATGTTCTATCTAGTCTGTAGGACTCCAAGCTTACCTGCCTGTGGGTTTTCACTCCAACACTAATCCAGCAGACCTGATTGTAATAACGTTTTGGATCCGGTCAAAAAAGTATTGTTGGAGCAAACACCAACAGGTAGGAAGCTCTCCAGGAACAGTGTTGGAGACTTCCTGTTTCATTCACTTCACAATGTAACATTTTTAAAAGTGTTGTGCTATATCTTAGCATGATCACCCAAACAGGATCGGTTTGAAAAAGACCAAACGTGGGAGTGAAAGTGTGTTTTTCTTCAGGGTTCACATGCAGGTGAGGAAGAGACTAACAGAGGGGTGTGGAAGAAGGAAACAAACTCAAATCACGACAATAGATAAATAAAATGAATACATACTTTACCCTGCATACACCATGTGAAAGAAGTTTAAATGATCAATATCTCATTAGATCGTCCAGGTCAAACGATTCACAGAACGACAGCACAGAGAATGCTAAGATATACTATTTAAACCTTTTTGTACGAGTATCACATGAATGTCAGTGTTCAGTGGCGTGTGTGCGTGTGTGCGTGTGTGTGTGTGTGTGTGCAGTGTGCAGTGAGCGTGTGTGTGCGTGGTGTGTGCGTGTGTGACGTGTGTGCGTGTGTGCGTGTGTGTGTGTGTGTGCAGGCCAGCAGGTGTGTGACAGGTAGAGTGAAGGCCTGTGACTGTGTGCGTGCGTGCGTGTGTGTGTGTGTGTGCAGGCCGCAGGTGTGTGACAGGTAGAGTGAAGGCCTGTGACTGTGTGCGTGCGTGCGAGACAGCAGGAGAGGACGCCCTGTACTGTGGCTGGGGTTTTCAACACCGCAATAAATCTTTAGTTCACCATTCCAGATTTCAGTCTCTACAAACTAGTCCACGGCCAACATCTTTTTAGACCAGACTTAATCAGTCAAACAATGCAACAAAATAATTCAAGCTTTTGGCTTGAACGTTGTTTGTTAAATGCATAGTTGGCATACACGTGTAAGTTCATAGCAAATTTGCACCCCTGCATTGGTAGCACAAATCACTAAGATGTGTGAAACCACAATCCTCTACCGACCAAGTGCACAAAATAGCCTATACCACGAACTGCGGTTGCAATCAGATAGTGTATTTTGTGCACAGCAAGCAAAGTAGACAGTATACTGTCCTGTACTGATATTGATCTGTATGAGAGTGTGTCGACTGACTGTAAGTCCTCATGCACATTAAGACTACATGTATCAGTGTGTGTCGTAGAAGATGTCTGTATAGGTGCAGGATGTGTAGGGTGGAGGATGTGTAGGGTGGAGATGTAGGGTGGAGTATGTGTAGGGTGGAGGATGTGTAGGGTGGAGGATGTGTAGGGTGGAGTATGTGTAGGGTGGAGTATGTGTGGGGTGGAGGATGTGTAGGGTGGAGGATGTGTGGGGTGGAGTTTGTGTGGGGTGCAGTTTGTGTGGGGTGCAGTTTGTGTAGGGTGGAGTATGTGTAGGGTGGAGGAGGGCCTACCTGGGCCAGCTTCATCATCATGTGGGCGAACACGTGCAGGAATCCCACCACTGCGTCCCACAGCCTACTGTGAGCCAGGGACTGCTGGTTCCCTGTGCATGGGCCCTGGAGGGGGGGGCAGACACACACACACACACACACAGAGAAATTAGTCAAATCCACATCTAGGCTGTGAAGGACAGAAGTGGACGTTTGTGCTAGTTCTTACCTGGATGTACTCCGTCAGGCTGTTGAAGACCTGCTTGGCCACAATCATGGCCTTGGAGAAGTTCTTCTTGCCTGGCTCGTCAATGATCTCCTTCCCAGAGTAGTACCAGTAGAAGTCACTGATGGACTCCTGGAGAGAGAGAGAGAGAGAGAGAGGAGAGAGAGAGAGAGAGAGAGAGAGAGAGAGGGATAGAGAGGACAGAGAGAGGAAGGGACAGAGAGGGAGAAAGGTGAGATGACTGACACGACTATGAACAGGTAAAGTAAGAATCTAAGTGTCAGTCAGCAGACCTGAAGCCGCAGCAGGTAGTCCACGGTGCAGATGATGATGTTGATGGTGGTGGTGCTTCCTGTCTGGGTCCGAAGGTAGTTCTGGAAGTCTGACGCACACACAAACGCTCCCTCAGGACTCAGTTTGATCACAATCACACCAAGTATACTTACTAACATACTTACATGTCTTAAAGTTTTCAATTGGTATGTACCGGTACATATACAAAAGAAAGAAATCTTAGTAAAAGAAAGTAAATGATTGTGTGATTGTCACCGTTGTTGTGGCCCTCGCAGAGCAGCTGGAGGAAGCGAAAGACGTCGCAGGTGAACTCGTCATCGGCCATGACCTTCTCACCTGGGGAGAGGAGGTCAAGGGTCAGGGGTCAGGAGGACTGGGGGGGGGTCAGGGGTCAGGAGGAGTGGGGATGTCCTCTGATTGGACGCCCACAGTACTGGAAGGTACACAGAGCTCATCCACCAGCAAGCTCATGCGAAAACACCACAGCCGATTCTAACTAAATGTCTCAATTCTAACATTCAAATGACTTCATCTACATACAGAACCAAAAAAACACACACTTTTCCATCGATAGCAAATAACACAAATATTCGCACGTCCACAGACATAAATATAGAGAGAGAAGACAGACTATTGTAAAGCACAGATATATAAGGTGAGCTGCTGACGGAATTCTTTCCATAAACACAGACACACATAGACACAAAGACACAGACACACACAGTCAAAAAGACAAACACACACAAAGACACAGACACACACACAGTTACAAAGACACAGACACACACAGTTACAAAGACACAGACACACACAGTCAAAAAGACAAACACACACAAAGACACAGACACACACACAGTCACAAAGAAACAGACACACAATCACAAAGACACAGACACACATAGTCACAGACACACACACAGTCACAAAGACATAGACTCACAGACACACAAAGACACAGACACAGACACACAATCACAAAGACACAGACACACATAGTCACAGACACACACACAGTCACAAAGACAGACACACACAGTCACACACAATCACAAAGACAGACACACACAAAGACACAGACACAGACACACAGTCACAAAGACACAGACACACACAGTCACAAAGACACACACACACAGACATAGACACACATACACAGTAGATCTGAGGTTAGACGCTCAGAAGCAGTTTGCAGCCTGTTTCACCGCCAAACAACAGGGAGAAACCGGGTGTAAAGATGTTTGCGTTACGCAGAGAAGAATGAGAACACAGTGTGGGATGTCGAGTCACGACTGCACACAGCATCACAGAGTTAGAGGAGGAGAAGAGACAGAGACAGAAAGAGCGGGAGAAAGATGGGAGAGAGACAGAGAGACACAGAGGTATTCTTTACCCCGTTCTAGCTTCATGTCTGAGGATCGGGGGGGAGGAGAGGCGAGGGTGGAGGGAGGAGGGAGGGAGGTAGTGAAGGCAGGCAGGGAGAGAGAGGGGATGTGAGGGGACGTGAAATGCAAACAGTGGAGGACAGGAGGTGGGAGGGAGGATTAACAACATTCCACTGAATTAATGAAGGTCAAGTTGACACATTCTAAAACTAACATGAGAATGTAATTAAAAGAGTGGTTTGAACACTGAACTCAAACTCAAATCAAAGTAACTCCTAGAACTCACAAGTTAGATATGAACACAGGGTGAACTAGGGTGAAACAGTTAGATCTAAACATAACTTTTCAATGCACAACTACAAAGTTTGCCTTAAATAGTTAAACGTGTAATTACGGTGATCAAATACAAATACACTGTGTCAAATACTTCAACCGAGAGGCCTTGAGACCAGGACGTAGCCTCTGGTTGTGTGTTCTGTTGTGTGGTTGTGAGGTGAACAACGCCAGGACACACACAGCTTCAGTGACTCACTAGTGCCCTCTTCTGACACCATGCCCAAGCCCTCAGCCTTGTTCTGCCTCTCGAACGCGTTCAGGTCCAGGACCCTGAGAACACAGAACGAGCCGTCCGTTACAGGTTTAGCCTGCGCTGGAGGAATGCTGGGTTTGTCTGTCTCGGGTCGCTTCGGCACCGAAGGAGACAGAGAGCGAGAGAGGAGACAGGGAGCGAGAGAGGAGACAGGGAGCGAGAGAGGAGACAGGGAGCGAGAGAGGAGACAGGGAGCGAGAGAGGAGACAGAGAGCGAGAGAGGGGACGCTCACCCGCAGGTCTGCATCAACGCCTGTACGCCCAGGAAGAAGCCCACGTCCTTCTTGTCCTTCAAGTACTCGAGCATTTTCTGGAAAGAAAGAGAGAGAGTGAGAGAGAGAGAGAGAGTTTTGGAAAAGACAGTTTGGACCTAAAACGGTTTTAAAGTGTTTAACGTTCTGTGTTTTTACAGTTGAGGGTATTTTCAGGTGCTTTGCACATGATTCAGCCCCCATCCTCCTGATCCATCATACCTGCTGAACTTCAGCCCCCCATCCTCCTGATCCATCATACCTGCTGAACTTCAGCCCCCCCATCCTCCTGATCCATCATACCTGCTGAACTTCAGCCCCCCATCCTCCTGATCCATCATACCTGCTGAACTTCAGCCCCCATCCTCCTGATCCATCATACCTGCTGAACTTCAGCCCCCCATCCTCCTGATCCATCATACCTGCTGAACTTCAGCCCCCCATCCTCCTGATCCATCATACCTGCTGAACTTCAGCCCCCCATCCTCCTGCTCCATCATACCTGCTGAACTTCACAGTTGCCCCCGTTCAGGATGGAGATGCCCAGCTTGAGGGTGGAGGACACCATGCAGCCCGTCTCTCCTAGAGAGCAGGCAGAGGGAGAGAGAGAGAGAGAGAGAGCAGTTCAGTCAAGTGAGAGTTCCCTCTTGACAGGACAGTTGACCTTGTGATGAGCGCTGGGGAGACGAGCGTTGCCGGGGGGACGTGGACGCACCTTTGCACGCGCTGATCATCTGCAGCACCATCTCTGCCGCCCCTCGGTTGTGCAGCCGTGACTGCTGGTACAGGAGCCTCTGACGCTCCGTCTCTTTCTCCTGCGGCGGACAAACACGCTGTGACTGGGCCCCTCGACGAGCAATCCCCACACCCCACACACACTAAGCATTCACTCAGGTCTCTGATGTAGCTGGAAGCCCTGAGCTACAGGATATACAGGTCTGATGTAGCTGGAAGCCCTGAGCTACAGGATATACAGGTCTGATGTAGCTGGAAGCCCTGAGCTACAGGATATACAGGTCTCTGATGTAGCTGGAAGCCCTGAGCTACAGGATATACAGATCTGATGTAGCTGGAAGCCCTGAGCTACAGGATATACAGGTCTGATGTAGCTGGAAGCCCTGAGCTACAGGATATACAGGTCTCTGATGTAGCTGGAAGCCCTGAGCTACAGGATATACAGGTCTCTGATGTAGCTGGAAGCCCTGAGCTACAGGATATACAGGTCTCTGATGTGGCTGGAAGCCCTGAGCTACAGGATATACAGATCTGATGTGGCTGGAAGCCCTGAGCTACAGGATATACAGGTCTCTGATGTGGCTGGAAGCCCTGAGCTACAGGATATACAGATCTGATGTAGCTGGAAGCTCTGAGCTACAGGATATACAGGTGTCTGATGTCGACGTCTACAGCTACCTTCCTACATCATGTCTTCAAGTCTCTCTGAATGCTAAGCTTTCTGACTGTGCTGATCTCAAATATTCTTGTGTCTCACATTCATTTAGTCTATTGTTCCTGTCGTCTATAAGCTGTCCGGTCTGAGAGTGTAGACACCCTATCAAGCACACGTCCCTCCTCCTCTGGGTTGTCTGCCTGGTTCTCTGTCTGCCTGGTTCTCTGTCTGCCTGGTTCTCTCAGTCATTCTCTCACCCCGGTTAATTTTAGTTGTGAACTCGTTATTCTACTTCTTCACGTTTGCTGGCTGGAACAAACGTTGGACTACAGCAAACAGCCTGGACTGCCCTGCCTGCGTCAGCAAAACAGCAGGACCTCCACATGCTGAACGGTTTTCCTAGCTAGGCCATAAGCTAGACCTTTCTCCTTAAAGAAATGGCTGGCCATATACAGGCAGAACAGTTTGTTTCCACAGTACAGCTCATGTTCAATTGGAACATTTCCACAGGAGAATGGTCATGTATCCTTACAGCACCGGCCCGACTCCACGTCACGGCTTAGCCGCAGTGAAAACAAAGGGTACAGTGAGATAACAAGAAACGTGTTTTCCCCCACCCTCCTACCCCACCCCCCCCACCCTCCTGTACCCCCCCCCACCCTCCTCCCACACCCACCCCAGGCACCACCCCCCACCCCTATGTGCCTGGCCATGGTCTACCCACTATGTGAGAAGGGGGAGTGCTCGGCAGTACCACCTGGGAGGTTACGCTCCAGGGGAGAGAGGACAGGGTGATGGGGCGAACGAGCCCCAGGTCAAAGGTCAGGGGAAGTCTGTCAAACTGTTGAGCGGAACTGGAAAAAACTGGTTCCGGTATGTTTCCGATTGTTCTGTATGTGTCTGGAGAGAAACTGGCTTTCACTGTAGTCTGTCAATACGCTACCGTAGGTGAGTGAAGACAGGAACACTGGTTAGCGACATTCACTTAGTAGAAATGAAGGTGTTATGCGTAGTGAGGGGGGTGTGCAGAGAGAGAGAGACAGAGTGAGGGAGAGACAACATAGATAACAGACAAACAGAGAGGGGGGTGTCACGGGTCGGTCAGAAGCACGTGGGTTACGGTGTCAGACACAGAGAAGATCAGTTTGGTTAGAGACTCACACGAGAGGAAATCTACAGAAGCTAGCAAGCCTGACACAGGAAGGATGATGACGACCTCCTTCATCCTCTATCTACTGTCCTTTAAGAGAAGGCTTTGAAGGAAGTAAAGCACAACACAGGAAGTGGAGGGGACAGGAAACAGACAGAGGGAGGTGAGGAGTAGAGATGTGGTCGAGGGGGGGGCGGGGGGTGATGTCGTGGTGATGTCACTCGATGCGAGGCAAGCTACCGCTCCGGTGTGTCCCGATGCCCAGTCCCTGGCTACCCTTTACCAGCTCTGACTGTCGCACCTCAAAGGACATCTCATCTTCGGCTCCTCCCTCCTCATCCTCACCACCTTCGTCCTCCTCACAGTTATGACAACTCTGCTCACGCGCACATGAAGGAGACAAGCAAACGGCATTAGGAGCTCGCAGTCAACTACACCTCGCAGTGTTGAAACATGACAGTATTTACATGTCTGGATGCTGTATATCGTTAATGCATTTGAACCAATTTGTCAAACTGTGTCATAAAAACAACGACAACTCACCTTTGCCATAATATCGGCATAAGCCATATATAGATGATCTGTATCAAGTTTACTGTAACAAAGAGAAGAGAAGACGGCGTTACGGCCGGTAGGGCCTTAGCTGGTGTGGTCTGCCTATGTTGTGTTTTCCCCTCCCTTCTGTTCTCCTCCCTATCGTTGTCTGTAGGTGGGTGTCCGTGATTGGTCGAGATCGCCGTGCTCATTCCGGAGTTTGCCCAATCCTGATCCCGGACGAGCCCCCAATATTGTTAGACTCTCCTTTGCCCATAGACATCTAGCCTTCGGGACTGTTTGCTCAGCCCAGGGAGGGTCGTTGAAGAAAAGGAGTGCGTGGAACTGAGCAGTGGCTGGAGGCGTGGCGTAGCGTTGCCTAGCACCCTGAGCAGTGGCTGGAGGCGTGGCGTAGCGTTGCCTAGCACCCTGAGCAGAGGCTGGAGGCGGGCGTAGCGTTGCCTAGCACCCTGAGCAGAGGCTGGAGGCGGGGCGTAGCGTTGCCTAGCACCCTGAGCAGTGGCTGGAGGCGGGGCGTAGCGTTGCCTAGCACCCTGAGCAGAGGCTGGAGGCGGGGCGTAGCGTTGCCTAGCACCCTGAGCAGAGGCTGGAGGCGGGGCCTCACCTCTTCTCTGTGAGGGCCGTCCTGCTGAAGTGTAGGATGAGCTGGTGGAGAGGGTCAGGCTTGGTCTCCGTCTCCTCCTCTTCCTCACCTTCCTCCTGCTCCATGGCTTTCTGCCAGACACAGGGGAGAGAGGGGGTGTGTGTTGTGTGTATGTACGGGTGTGTGTGTGTGAGTGCGTGTGTGTGTGTATGTATGGGTGTGTGTGTGTGAGTGCGTGTGTCTGTATGTATGGGTGTGTGTGAGTGCGTGTGTGTGTGTGAGTGCGTGTGTGTGTGTGTATATGAGTGTGTGTGTGTGCAGTCCCGGGAGGAGGACCAAACATCTGGTGGACGTGCTGTCTCTCGTGCTGTCCCTCGTACTGTCCCCTCGTCCACTCACCGACAGGTCGTTGATCATTCTGTCCTCGAAGGAGTAGCCCTCCGTATGGATCCAGTTACGCTTGTAGCCTTCCAGGAACATGTTGGAGGCGCGGTGCCTGGGGGAGGGACAGGACAGGGACAGAGACGGAGCATGAGGGTGTTGGGAGGTAGAAGAGAGAGAGAAAGAGAGAGAGAGAGGGGTAGAGGTAGAGGTAGAGAGAGAGAGAGAGAGAGAGAGAGACAGAGAGAGAGAGAGAGAGACAGAGACAGAGAGGTGGCTCTGTGAGAGAGGGTGTGGCTGTGTTCTGACCTGGGCAGGTTGTAGAGGGGGGTCATCCTGAAGCAGGCCACCACAGCTCTACGTCTCTGCTTGGACAGCAGCTTGTGCCACACCATCTTCTTGGACTTGAAGGGGTGTTCCGTCTGCGTGAGACAAGACAGGAAGGAGCTAGATTGTTCCAGAGTGGACGAGGTCACTGGGATGGTCCCCGTGCAGGTCAGAAGGACCCCCTGGCAGGTCAGAAGGACCCCCTGGCAGGTCAGATGGTCCCCGTGCAGGTCAGAAGGACCCCCTGGCCGTCTGGAAGCTTGTCCTCACCACTTCTATGTGATACAGCACCGCTGACACCTCCTGGACTCTCTTCACCACCTTCTCTGGGGCGTCGGCGTCCTCCGCCTTCCCCGCCATCACCTTGTACAGGTCCATCTGCCAGCGCATGGACGGGTTCTCCACCTGCACGTGGGCACACAGACAGACAGGTAGACAGGTAGACAGGTAGACAGGTAGACAGGTACGAAGACCGCCAGGCAGGTAGACAGAAAGACAGGTAGACAGACAGGTAGGCAGTTAGACAGACAGGCAGGCATACTTCAACCAAGACACTAAACCAGGAGGGGCCAACTGAAACCCATTCCAACCAATGACACCAGGAGAAGCCCCTGCAGAAGCCCCTCCCCCTGCAGAAGCCCCTCCCCCTGCAGAAGCCCCTCCCCCTGCAGAAGCCCCTTCTCCTACAGAAGCCCCTCCCCCTGCAGAAGCCCCTCCCTCCTCACCTTGCCCTGGAGATGCAGGTTGTTCTGCAGGAACTCCCTCACCTCCTCGTCAGTGTCTCTCTGCAAGACAAAACACACTGGTACTCCTCCCAGACAGAGAGAGAACACACTGGTACTCCCTTAGACAGAGAGAGAACACACTGGTACTCCCTCAGACAGAGAGAGAACACACTGGTACTCCTCCCAGACAGAGAGAGAACACACTGGTACTCCTCCCAGACAGAGAGAACACACTGGTACTCCCTCAGACAGAGAGAGAACACACTGGTACTCCCTTAGACAGAGAGAGAACACTGGTACTCCCTCAGACAGAGAGAACACACTGGTACTCCCTCAGACAGAGAGAGAACACACTGGTACTCCTCCCAGACAGAGAGAACACACTGGTACTCCTCCCAGACAGAGAGAGAACACACTGGTACTCCCTCAGACAGAGAGAACACACTGGTACTCCTCCCAGACAGAGAGAACACACTGGTACTCCTCCCAGACAGAGAGAGAACACACTGGTACTCCCCTCAGACAGAGAGAGAACACACTGGTACTCCTCCCAGACAGAGAGAACACACTGGTACTCCTCCCAGACAGAGAGAGAACACACTGGTACTCCCTTAGACAGAGAGAGAACACTGGTACTCCCTCAGACAGAGAGAACACACTGGTACTCCCTCAGACAGAGAGAGAACACACTGGTACTCCTCCCAGACAGAGAGAACACACTGGTACTCCTCCCAGACAGAGAGAGAACACACTGGTACTCCCTCAGACAGAGAGAACACACTGGTACTCCCTCAGACAGAGAGAACACACTGGTACTCCTCCCAGACAGAGAGAACACACTGGTACTCCTCCCCAGACAGAGAGAGAACACACTGGTACTCCTCCCAGACAGAGAGAACACACTGGTACTCCTCCCAGACAGAGAGAACACACTGGTACTCCCTCAGACAGAGAGAGAACACACTGGTACTCCTCCCAGACAGAGAGAACACACTGGTACTCCTCCCAGACAGAGAGAGAACACACTGGTACTCCCTCAGACAGAGAGAACACACTGGTACTCCCTCAGACAGAGAGAGAACACACTGGTACTCCTCCCAGACAGAGAGAGAACACACTGGTACTCCTCCCAGACAGAGAGAGAACACACTGGTACTCCTCCCAGACAGAGAGAACACACTGGTACTCCTCCCAGACAGAGAGAGACACACTGGTACTCCCTCAGACAGAGAGAACACTGGTACTCCTCCCCAGACAGAGAGAGAACACACTGGTACTCCCTCAGACAGAGAGAACACACTGGTACTCCTCCCAGACAGAGAGAACACACTGGTACTCCTCCCAGACAGAGTATGGACAGGCTGGTACTCCTCCCAGACAGAGAGAACACACTGGTACTCCTCCCAGACAGAGTATGGACAGGCTGGTACTCCCTCAGACAGAGTATGGACAGGCTGGTACTCCCTTAGACAGAGTATGGACAGGCTGGTACTCTCCCTCAGACAGAGTATGGACAGGCTGGGCGCTGCAGGTACCTGCTGTCCTCAGCAGCAGGTGTACTTATCCACGAGTCACTATAGATGAGGTGGATGGAGAACTATAGAATCGTTATAAACCATCAGACCAAACCAGATTCCTTGTACGTGAAACCTACTTGGCGACGATCCTGTTTCTGGTTCTCAACTACCACAGAACTACCAGGGAGAACTACCAGGGTGAGCTACCAGGGAGAGCTACCAGGGAGAGCTACCAGGGGAGAGCTACCAGGGAGAGCTACCAGGGAAAGCTACCAGGGAGAGCTACCAGGGAAAGATACCGGGAGAGCTACCAGGGAGAGCTACCAGGGAGAGCTACCAGGGGAGAGATACCAGGGAGAGCTACCAGGGAGAGCTACCAGGGAGAGCTACCAGGGAGAGCTACCAGGGGAGAGATACCAGGGAGAGCTACCAGGGAGAGCTACCAGGGAGAGCTACCAGGGAGAACTACCAGAGGAGAGATACCAGGGAGAGCTACCAGGGAGAGATACCAGGGAAAGCTACCAGGGAGAGCTACCAGGGAGAGATACCAGGGAGAGCTACCAGGAGAGATACCAGGGAGAGCTACCAGGGGAGAGCTACCAGGGAGAGCTACCAGGGAGAGCTACCAGGGAGAGCTACCAGGGAGAGCTACCAGGGAGAGCTACCAGGGAGAGCTACCAGGGAAAGCTACCAGGGAGTATCTGATCTTGGCCAGGTTGATGAGCTCCTGGTCGGCGGGGGAGCACATGTTCAGGCCTATGGGGAGCATCTTTTTGAGGGCTGCCACGATCAGGGACGTCTGCACCGAGTAGCGATCCCCCCTTCTCTTCTTCTTGGTACGTTCCACGTCCGAGCCCCCGGCCTGAGGACAGGAAGAGGAAGCAGATGGTGTTACAGTCTCAAACGTCCCCGGAGCAGGAAGCTGCAAATGTGCGAAGCAATAAAACACTGCTTAGCATTGAACCCTCAGCAGCCCTGATTCAATGCCGGCCACATTCACGAGCATCTCTAGAACAGAAACTCAAACTGAGCCCTAATCAATAAAAGCTTTTTTTAAGCCATCATTTTTTAACCATGATGCTAGTCATCATTGAGAGCACTACTACAATTCAACTGCATAGGCATCTAGGGTACATTTCGCAAGCCATAAAAAAAAATATGGAAGACATTCAACAAGATACCTGTCCATCAGACGGCTGTGTAAAAATGGGAAAAAAAAACATAAGTTTGGAAGAAAAAAAAGAAAAAAGAAAATATTTTCTTTAAGAAAATATTTCTTAAAGATCTTCAACATGAGCTATGGACAACTTGCAAAACTAAACCCTTCCTTCCTCCTCTCACCATATTTGACCTGAATCCAGACAACAATACTTCTGTCTTCTGTGAGCTGCTGTGTTTAACATCTAACATCCTGAATATCTCACAATACCTCAATATCATCTCACAACACGTCTAACAGCTACTCCCTACAGCAGCATCTGGTGTAATAGACTTCAGAATGAAACAGTCTATCTCACTGTCATCCTGTTACACCACATCACACCCTGAAGTAAACACATCATGTCAAGGTGTAGGACGACAAAATGCAAAGAATCTAATTGTTTATCTTCTGCAGACACAAACAAACAATGAAGGCAAACGTTCACTGTTTGATCTGTAATGATCCGTTTCTCTAAACTGGGCAGGTGGAGGCCGGGGTGGAGGCCGAATGGAGGCCGGGTGGAGGCCAGGGCAAGCCAGGACTACTCCATACGGGGCTTAAGGTCAGGGGCCGGGGTCAGGGGTCAGGGGTGAAGAAACAGGGGGACAGGGGGAGGACAACTGAAAGGAATCATTATGATCTGCAGGACAGGACAGCAGTGAAACAGCGTAGACGGAAAACATGCAGGCAACACACGCTCGGTTCAAACCACCCGGCATTCCTTTGTAAACAAAACAAACAGAAAAGGCAAATCAGTTCAAAACAACCAGCTAATGTGCCTCGTGTGAGGAATGAGTTAGATGACGTTGGAGGAAACAAACAAACAACCTGGTGGTTAGTAGCGTGATGTTCATGTCTAGAGTGTTACCAAACTGGCAAAGTCACACAGGTAAAACAAAATGTCCAAGGGGTACGCCCCCTCCTCCCTGTGCTCTCCTCTTCCTCCTCCTCCTCCTCTCCTCCTCCTCCTCTGAGGCAGAATGTGCAGAGGCTAGTTACCCTACACTAGGGGCTTGTGTGTGGCAGTGGTGGTAAGGATGGGACAGGTGTCACCTTAACACGGTTTGAAAACAAAACATGAAAACTGATATCCAATGTCTATCAAACAATAACTTGCCATTTAAAAACACCGGTACTCGTATATATTTCAGGTAAAGTGTAATGTCATATACCTGTGTGTGTGTGTGTGTGTGTGTGTGCATGTCAGTGCCAGAGATAAGTGCAAGCAAGTTCAGCCACCTTTCCAAACAGTGAGTCAGTGCGAGGAGTGTGTTATCAGTGAGGCTGGTTTACGGGACGCTGGGTGCAAACGTTTTTAGGGGAGAGTTTACGAGACAGGTTTGATTAAACATATCGGGGAGTGAGCTAGAGGTAACATTGAGCACATTCTACAGGGTACAGAGAGGTTGATCTGGAGGGGGCTGCTTCAGTCCAGTCAAACAGAACAGCAGCTGGGCAGAGGTTAAGGGGGGGAGGGGGGAGGGTGATGTGGGCGGGGCCATGGTCTTACAGGGAGAAGGGGGCGGGGCAGGGAGAGGTGGGGGGGCCAGGGAGGAGGGGGCGGGGCATGGATAAGGGGGCGGGGCATGAGAGGGGGCGGAGCAGGATAAAGGGGCGGGGCCAGGGAGGAGGGGGCGGAGCATGGAGAGGGGGCGGGGCAGAGAGGGGGTGGAGCATGGAGAGGGGGCGGCGCCAGGGAGGAGGGGGCGGAGCATGGATAAGGGGGCGGGGAGGAGGAGGGGGGGAGCATGGAGAGGGGCGGGGGGCCAGGGAGGAGGGGGTGGAGCATGGATAAGGGGGCGGGGCCAGGGAGGAGGGGGCGGAGCATGGAGAGGGGGGCGGCGACCAGCCTCCCCAGCAGAGGGGGAACAGAACCTTCAACAGAACACGGAGGGAAGGACTCCCACCCAACTACGATCAGCTAGGAGCAAAGTGGGCGGGACGATGGCAGTAGGCTCCCACTGGCCTGCCTCTGGCCCTGCCTCAGGCCCTGCCTCGGGCCCTGCCTCGGGCCCTGCCTCGGGCGCTGTGTGGAGCCTAGTGCCATGGGCCCGACCCTACGGCAGAGCACTTTCATCAAACGCCTCCAGACTCCCCCCCACACACACTGGCAGGACTGGAAATGAAGGCCCCCTAAGGACCCCCTAAGACCCCTAAGGACCCCCTGAAGACCCTAAGGACCCCCTGAAGACCCCTAAGACCCCCTGAAGGCCCCCTAGACCCCCTGAGGCCCCCTAAGGACCCCCTGAAGACCCCTAGGACCCCCTGAGGCCTGGGGACTCTCTCTCTCCCTGTCGTCTTGCTTCCTCTCTCTCTCATCTTTCTGTCTCCTCTCACTTGATATCAATACTAATGGTTTGTTGATATGTGTTACATGATAAGTGTGCACTACGTCAGTGTCATTTTGTTGGGGCGTTGCAGTTTTCTTATTGGCGTGATGTGTCACTGGCTATGCTAGCCTAGGCCTGTTGACAGCGTATGTGAGGTTGTTAATAGCGTAACTTTATACGAAAAGTATCAGCGATGTCTGAAAAGTAAATCCGGACCATCTGTTTGGCCTTCTATTTCTGTGCCTCGGTTTGCAGAGCAACACAGGGCACATTCTGGCCCTACAGAGCTAACAGTCACCCGGTGGACACAAGCAGGTGTATCTTTATATGGATGCTTATCTCTATACTTGGCGCTAGCATAAACTGTTGTTGCTCTACCAGTGTGTGGGGTGGTGTGTTGGGGACTGGTCTACCAGTGTGTGGGGGTGGTGTGTTGGGGCCTGGTCTACCAGTGTGTGGGGTGGTGTGTTGGGGCATGGTCTATCAGTGTGTGGGGTGGTGTGTTGGGGCCTGCTCTACCAGTGTGTGGGGTGGTGTGTTGGGGCATGGTCTACCAGTGTGTGGGGTGGTGTGTTGGGGCATGCTCTACCAGTGTGTGGGGTGGTGTGTTGGGGCCTGGTGGTTGGGGACTGGTCTACCAGTGTGTGGGGTGGTGTGTTGGGGCCTGTTCTATCAGTGTGGGGTGGTGTGTTGGGCCCTGGTCTACCAGTGTGTGGGGTGGTGGTGGGGCCTGGTCTACCAGTGTGTGGGGTGGTGGGGCATGGTCTACCAGTGTGTGGGGGTGGTGGGGCCTGGTCTACCAGTGTGTGGGGTGGTGGGGCCTGGTCTACCAGTGTGTGGGGTGGTGGGGCCTGGTCTACCAGTGTGTGGGCAGGGTTGATGAAAAGCCCCCTATAGTGAGGTGCCATGCGATCAGCACAGCGGTCGTGCAGAAACGAAGTCTAACCTCAGAATCTCCGGCCTAGAATGCCAGCGGCAACACAAGAGAAGAGCACAGGAGAGAGTCAGAGAGGAGAACACAGTTAACACAGCTGCAAGCTGAGTCACATCCCTGATAAACACCCCTACTAACACAACACACATCCCTCCTAACACAACACACATCCCTCCTAGCACAACACACATCCCTCCTAACACAACACACACCCCTCCTAACACAACACACATCCCTCCTAGCACAACACACATCCCTCTAACACAACACACATCCCTCCTTACACAACACACACCCCTCCTAGCACAACACACATCCCCACTAACACAACACACATCCCTCCTAACACAACACACATCCCTCCTAGCCACAACACACATCCCTCCTAGCACAACACACACCCCTCCTAACACAACCCACATCCCTCCTAACACAACAACACATCCCTCCTAACACAACACACATCCCTCCTAGCACAACACACCACCCCTCCTAACACAACACACACCCCTCCTAACACAACACACATCCCTCCTAGCACAACACACATCCCTCCTAGCACAACACACATCCCCACTAACACAACACACATCCCTCCTAACACAACACACACCCCTCCTAACACAACACACATCCCTCCTAACACAACACACATCCCTCCTAGCACAACACACCACCCTCCTAGCACAACACACATCCCCACTAACACAACACCACATCCCTCCTACACAACACACACCACCCCTCCTAACACAACACACATCCCTCCTAGCACAACCACACATCCCTCCTAGCACAACACACCACCCCCACCTAACACCAACACACACATCCCTCCTAGCACAACACACATCCCTCCCACTAACACAACACACATCCCTCCTAGCACACAACACACACCCCCTCCTAGCACAACACACATCCCTCCTAGCACAACACACATCCCTCCTAGCACAACACACACCCCTCCTAGCACAACACACACCCTTCCTAGCAAAACACACATCCCTCCTAACACAACACACACACCCCTCCTAGCACAACACCACACCCCTCCTAGCACAACACACATCCCTCCTAGCCACACACAACATCCCTCCTAGCACAACACACATCCCTCCTAGCACAACACACACCCCTCCTAGCACAACACACATCCCTCCTAGCACAACACACACCCCCTCCTAGCACAACACACATCCCTCCTAGCACAACACACACCCTTCCTAGCACACCACACACCCTTCCTAGCACAACACACACCCCTCCTAGCACAACACACACACCCTTCCTAGCACAACACACACCCCTCCTAACACAACACACATCCCTCCTAACACAACACACATCCCTCCTAGCACAACACACACCCCTCCTAGCACAACACACATCCCTCCTAACACAACACACACCCCTCCTAGCACACACCCACCCCTCCTAGCACAACACACATCCCTCCTAACACAACACACATCCCTCCTAGCACAACACACATCCCTCCTAACACAACACACATCCCTCCTAGCACAACACACATCCCTCCTAACACAAACACACCCCCCTCCTAGCACAACACACATCCCTCCTAGCACAACACACATCCCTCCTAGCACAACACACATCCCTCCTAGCACAACACACACATCCCTCCTAGCACAACACACATCCCTCCTAGCACAACACACACCCCTCCTAGCACAACACACACCCCTCCTAGCACAACACACATCCCTCCTAGCACAACACACACCCCTCCTAACACAACACACACCCCTCCTAGCACAACACACACCCTTCCTAGCACAACACACATCCCTCCTAGCACAACACACATCCCTACTAACACAACACACATCCCTCCTAGCACAACACACACCCCTCCTAGCACAACACACACCCCTCCTAGCACAACACACATCCCTCCTAGCACAACACACACCCCTCCTAGCACAACACACATCCCTCCTAGCACAACACACATCCCTCCTAACACAACACACATCCCTCCTAGCACAACACACATCCCTACTCAACACAACACACATCCCTACTAGCACAACACACATCCCTCCTAGAACAACACACATCCCTCCTAACACAACACACACCCCTCCTAGCACAACACACACCCCTCCTAGCACAACACACATCCCTCCTAGCACAACACACATCCCTCCTAGCACAACACACACCCCTCCTAGCACAACACACACCCCTCCTAGCACAAACACACATCCCTCCTAGCACAACACACATCCCTCCTAGCACAACACACATCCCTCCTAGCACAACAACACACCCTCCTAACACACAACACACACCCCTCCTAGCACAACACACATCCCTCCTAGCACAACACACCATCCCTCCTAGCACAACACACACCCCTCCTAGCACAACACACATCCCTCCTAACACAACACACACCCCTCCTAGCACAACACACACCCCTCCTAGCACAACACCACACATCCCTCCTAGCACAACACACATCCCTCCTAGCACAACACACACCCCTCCTAGCACAACACACATCCCTCCTAGCACAACACACATCCCTCCTAGCACAACACACATCCCTCCTAGCACAACACACCCCCCTCCTAGCACAACACACACCCCTCCTAGCACAACACACATCCCTCCTAGCACAACACACATCCCTCCTAGCACAACACACACCCCTCCTAGCACAACACACATCCCTCCTAGCACAACACACACCCCTCCTAGCACACACACACCCCTCCTAGCACAACACACATCCCCCTAGCACAACACACACCCCTCCTAGCACAACACACATCCCCACTAACACAACACACATCCCTCCTAGCACAACACACATCCCTCCTAGCACAACACACATCCCTCCTAGCACAACACACATCCCTCCTAGCACAACACACACCCCTCCTAGCACAACACACATCCCTCCTAGCACAACACACACCCTCCTAGCACAACACACATCCCTCCTAACACAACACACATCCCTCCTAGCACAACACACATCCCTCCTAGCACAACACACATCCCTCCTAGCACAAACACACATCCCTCCTAGCACAACACACACCCCTCCTAGCACAACACACATCCCTCCTAGCACAACACACATCCCTCCTAGCACAACACACATCTCCTCCTAGCACAACACACATCCCTCCTAGCACAACACACATCCCTCCTAGCACAAACACACATCCCTCCTAGCACAACACACATCCCTCCTAGCACAACACACATTCCTCCTAGCACAACACACATCCCTCCTAGCACAACACACATCCCTCCTAGCACAACACACATCCCTCCTAGCACAACACACATCCCTCCTAGCACAACACACATCCCTCCTAGCACAACACACATCCCTCCTAGCACAACACACACCCTCCTAGCACAACACACACCCCTCCTAGCACAACACACATCCCTCCTAGCACAACACACACACCCCTCCTAGCACAACACACATCCCTCCTAACACAACACACACCCCTCCTAGCACAACACACATCCCTACTCAACACAACACACATCCCTCCTAGCACAACACACATCCCTACTCAACACAACACACACCCCTCCTAGCACAACACACATCCCTCTAGCACAACACACATCCCTCCTAGCACAACACACAACCCTCCTAGCACAACACACATCCCTCCTAGCACAACACACATCCCTCCTAGCACAACACACACACCCCTCCTAACACAACACACACCCCTCCTAGCACAACACACATCCCTCCTAGCACAACACACATCCCTCCTAGCACAACACACTCCCCTCCTAACACAACACACACCCCTCCTAACACAACACACATCCCTCCTAGCACAACACACATCCCTCCTAGCACAACACACACCCCTCCTAGCACAACACACTCCCCTCCTAACACAACACACATCCCTCCTAGCACAACACACACCCCTCCTAGCACAACACACATCCCTCCTAGCACAACACACACCCCTCCTAGCACAACACACATCCCTCCTAGCACAACACACACCCCTCCTAGCACAACACACATCCCTCCTAGCACAACACACATCCCTCCTAGCACAACACACATTCCTCCTAGCACAACACACATCCCTCCTAGCACAACACACATCCCTCCTAGCACAACACACATCCCTCCTAGCACAACACACATCCCTCCTAGCACAACACACATTCCTCCTAGCACAACACACATCCCTCCTAGCACAACACACATCCCTCCTAGCACAACACACATCCCTCCTAGCACAACACACATCCCTCCTAGCACAACACACATCCCTCCTAGCACAACACACATTCCTCCTAGCACAACACACATCCCTCCTAGCACAACACACATCCCTCCTAGCACAACACACATCCCTCCTAGCACAACACACATCCCTCCTAGCACAACACACATTCCTCCTAGCACAACACACATCCCTCCTAGCACAACACACATCCCTCCTAGCACAACACCACATCCCTCCTAGCACAACACACATCCCTCCTAACACAACACACACCCCTCCTAGCACAACACACATCCCTCCTAGCACAACACACATCCCTCCTAACACAACACAACACCCCTTCTAGCACAACACACATCCCTACTCAACCAACACACATCCCTCCTAGCACAACACACATCCCTACTCAACACAACACACACCCCTCCTAGCACAACACACATCCCTCCTAGCACAACACACATCCCTCCTAACACAACACACATCCCTCCTAGCACAACACACACCCCTCCTACACAACACACATCCCTCCTAGCAACACACACCACCCCTCCTAGCACAACACACATCCCTCCTAACACAACACACACCCCTCCTAGCACAACACACATCCCTCCTAGCACAACACACACCCCTCCTAGCACAACACACACCCCTCCTAACACACACACACATCCCTCCTAGCACAACACACACCCCTCCTAGCACAACACACATCCCTCCTAACACAACACATCCCTCCTAGCACAACACACATCCCTCCTAGCACAACACACATCCCTCCTAGCACAACACACACCCTCCTAGCACAACACACATCCCTCCTAGCACAACACACATCCCTACTCAACACAACACACATCCCTCCTAGCACAACACACTCCCTCCTAGCACAACACACATCCCTCCTAGCACAACACACATCCCTACTCAACACAACACACATCCCTCCTAGCACAACACACACCCCTCCTAGCACAACACACACCCCTCCTAGCACAACACACATCCCTCCTAGCACAACACACATCCCTCCTAGCACAACACACACCCCTCCTAACACAACACACACCCCTCCTAACACAACACACATCCCCACTAACACAACACACATCCCTACTCAACACAACACACATCCCTACTAAACATCCTTAACACAGCACACATCCCTACTGAACACAACACACATCACTACTCAACACAACACACATCCCATCCCTACCCCACAACAGAAAGACTGTGGGTGAGACTACATGATAAAAGGTCAACATGTCGTGGTGGTGGTCCACCCTGAGGTCCTCCAGGACCCTGTACCTGTGGGAGAGGATGTTCCAGAGGCTCTTCTTCTACAGGTGGATTATTGTCAAAAGTATTATCATGATTAGATTTATGTTACGTGCATTATTAAGATATCATCTACATAAGTATAGATGTTTGTAGATTTATGACTAACTCATACTGGTAAGTTGCACTTAATGTGGTTGTCTGAAAAAGTATCCTGTAAAGGTATGATACTATAAATGTCATAGATTGACTATCACAAGCAATTAAATAAACTAAACATGTATATAAAATGGTAGACGGTAGCATTACTACAGTGAAAAAGATTGCATCATGATCTCACATTGCTCATCTTGCTCTTGCTGTCAGCAGTGAGGAAGGACATGTTGTTGATCTCGTTCATCACCACAAAGTTCTGCTCCTCTCGTTTGAAATTCTGCAGATAAAAATGAGAGGAAGAGGGAATTTAGAGAGGCGTAGCGGAAGACAGAAATCACGAGATTTGGAAGCATACTCACGTGGGATTTGGAAGCATACTCACGTGAGATTTTGAAGCATACTCACGTGAGATTTGGAAGCATACTCACATGAGATTTGGACCAGAAGATGAAGACCTCTCCAATCATCCGGAACAGCTCCTCAGCATCGGGGTCAGGACAGGTCAACCATCTCGCCCTGCAAGAGACGCATGTTTCAGGACTCTAGAACACAATGTAGCCCAACGCAAGGACATGACGGACATCTCCTCTATCTGGCGTAGTCCACCCTCGTGGATGAGGCCAACGTACCTGTTCCTGTCCACCTCAAAGGATGAGGCCTACCTGTTACTGTCCACCACAAAGGATGAGGCCTACCTGTTACTGTCCACCTCATGGATGAGGCCAACGTACCTGTTCCTGTCCACCACAAAGGATGAGGCCTACCTGTTACTGTACACCTCAAAGGATGAGGGCCTACCTGTTACTGTCCACCACAAAGGATGAGGCCAACATACCTGTTACTGTCCACCTCAAAGGATGAGGCCAACATACCTGTTACTGTCCACCTCAAAGGATAAGGCCAACATACCTGTTACTGTCCACCACTAAGGATGAGGCCTTCCTGTCCCCACAAAGTAGCCCCTGTTACTGTCCACCACAAAGGATGAGGCCAACATACCTGTTACTGTCCACCACAAAGGATGAGGCCAACATACCTGTTACTGTCCACCACAAAGGATGAGGCCAACATACCTGTTACTGTCCACCTCAAAGGATGAGGCCAACGTACCTGTTACTTTCCACCTTGTGGATGAGGCCAACATACCTGTTACTGTCCACCTCAAAGGATGAGGCCAACATACCTGTTACTGTCCACCACAAAGGATGAGGCCAACATACCTGTTACTGTCCACCACAAAGGATGAGGCCAACATACCTGTTACTGTCCACCTCAAAGGATGAGGCCAACATACCTGTTACTTTCCACCTTGTGGATGAGGCCAACATACCTGTTACTGTCCACCACAAAGGAGGCAACTGTTACTGTCCACCACAAAGGATGAGGCCAACATACCTGTTACTGTCCACCTCAAAGGATGAGGCCAACATACCTGTTACTTTCCACCTTGTGGATGAGGCCAACATACCTGTTACTGTCCACCACAAGGACGAGCCAACATACCTGTTACTGTCCACCACAAAGGATGAGGCCAACATACCTGTACTCCACCTTGTGTGAAGGCCAACATACCTGTTACTGTCCACCACAAAGGATGAGGCCAACATACCTGTTCTGTCCACCCAAAGGATGAGGCCAACATACCTGTTACTGTCCACCACAAAGGATGAGGTCAATATACCTGTTACTGTCCACCACAAAGGATGAGGCCAACGTACCTGTTACTTTCCACCTTGTTAATGAGGCCAACATACCTGTTACTGTCCACCTCGTGGATGAGGCCAACATACCTGTTATTGTCCACATAGCGGATGAGGAGGGGGTAGAGGGCGTAGAGGTCCCTGCAGAGCACTGCAAACTCATCCCTGATGGTGCCCCTCTTCCTCGTCCCCCTCAGACTTGCCCTCCAGGCGCAGGTGGTCCTCTTCGGCCACCACCTTCCCTGTCCTCTTCTTCAGCTTCTCCATGGTGGGGATGAAGTGGGACTTGAGCATCTCGGGCTTGGCTCGGCTCACGATGGGCTGAGAGAACACTGGAGGAGAAAGAGGTTAGTCAGGTGGCTGAGCGGTTAGGGAACCGGGCTATTAGTCAGAAGGTTGCCGGTTTGATTCCCGTCCGTGCCAAATTACGTTGTGTCCTTGGGCAAGGCACTTCACCCTACTTGCCTCGGCGGAATGTCCCTGTACTTTACTGTAAGTCGCTCTGGATAAGAGTGTCTGCTAAATGACTAAATGTAAACGTAAGACAGGCGCATCACAAATAAGATGTATTATTAGGGTTAGCTACTAGCCCTACGATAATAATAATAACATCTTTATTATCCTTATCCAGCCGGACACCCAGAAGAACAAGGTCTGTCATCCCTGAAGGAGGGCCTCACCGGCCAGCCTCTTCATCCAGGAGGCTTCGTCGATCCCCAGGTTGTTGACCACGATCTTCATGATGCTTCCCAGCAGCTGGTTCAGGTGTTCGGAGGTGACGTCCGTACAGACCTGGCCCTCCAGCTCTGGAACGTTCTCCGGCCCCCTCTCCCACCAGCGGGGCAGGTAGTTACACAGCATGGGCAGGGTGATCTCGATGACGTGGGGCATCTCGGTGTAGCGGGCCCCGGACTCAGCCAGGTCCCCAATCTCCTTCAGCAGGATGTCCAGCTCAGGGATGTCCTGGCACAGCTCCTGCACCTCGTTGGGCAGACCCAAGACTGTTGACCAAGAGGAGGGAACGGAGTGAGAGAGAGGAGAGAAAGGGAGGGAAAGAGACGAAAAAGAGCAAAACATCGAGAAAGACAGTCAGAAAGGGAGAGAAAGAGAGAGAGACAAGGAGAGAGAGGAGGAAGAGAAATAATGGAAGAAAGAGGAAGAGAGAGAAAGTGTGTGTGAGAGAAGGGAGAGAGAGACAGAGATATGAGAGATAAAAACAGAGAGAGAGAAAGAGAGATGGGGATGTAGATGAGGGTAACGGATGTGGCAAACTAAGTAAATGGGGGGGAAATAGGGTGGACGACCAAGGTTAGCACTCACTGGCTCGTTCTCTGGGGGACTTGGTGGTGTAGACTGAGAAGGTGTTGAACTCGTTCAGGTTGGGCTCCAGGTAGGCTACAGGCATGGCCGCCGCAAGGTGAGCCAGACACTCTCCTAGAGCAGGCCTCTGTCTGGAGGGGTACACACACACACATCACACACACATCACACACACACATCTCACACACACACCTACAGAGGACTGTAGTTACAATGTCACACACACACCTCTCCACATGAGGATTCTTGACGGTTCCCAGAGAGTAGATGCTGCACATGATCCGGTAACAGGACATCTGGAGGTCGTCCACTGAGACAGAAACAGACACAGTTAGCATCACCCAGGATGGAGAGAGAGAGAGACAGAGAGAGAGAGACATAGAGAGAGAGAGAGAGAGAGAGACAGAGAGAGAGGGAGAGAGAGAGACAGAGACAGAGAGAGAGAGAGAGGGAGAGACAGAGAGAGAGAGGGGGGGGGAGGAATCTGACAGGGAACATAGACGCAACGCAAGCCTTGACTCACGAATGACGTCATCTCCAAACTGGTGCTGAGCGACGTGGTCGAACAGCGAGGTGAGGACAGGGAGCAGCGCTATGGTGGTGTAGTTGATGTTCTGGGACAACGCCCTTCACCTGCTGCAGAGAGGAACCACAGCACAGCAGGGGGGGCAGGTGAGTACAGGCAGGTGAGTACAGGCAGGTGCACCAGAGCTGAGAGAAGGAGTCCTGCTCCTGTGGCCTCCCTCACCTGGTAAACTCTCTCACCAGGTCACCTCCCTCACCTCTCTCACCTGGTCACCTCTCTCACCTGGTCCCCTGTCTCACCTGGTCTCCTCGCTCACCTGGTTGCCTTTAGACACCTTCCCCCAGCTTTAGGTTCTCCACCATCTTCTCGATGTCGTCCGCCGCTCCCTCGAAGAAGGAGCGCAGGCCGGCTTTGACGATCTCAGGCCCGGACTTCATCACCGTCCTGAGGGCCAGAGAGGGCAGCTTCAGTACCGTGTGTGTGTGTGTGTGTGTGTGTGAGTGTGAGGAAGGACAACGGGACAACACCTTGCGTCCAGGGACCGTGCCAGGATGTGAAGACAGTTGACGATAGCTTGGGCGTCGGTTCCTGTTTAAATCACACAATGACACAGCTGTCACCGTGAACCTCAGAGGAAAACAACATCGATCCAAAACAAAAGCAAATGAAAAAGTAACGCAAAGAGGCAGGAAGTATGAAAGGGTGGAGAGGAAGAACAGGAAGTGGAGGCGGAGAAGAGGAAGGAGGAAGGAGGAAGGAGGAGAAGAGGAAGGAGGAAGGCAGGAGGAACCTGGGACAGATCTTACCGAAGAGAGAGACTCTGTGTCTCACCAGAGCGGCCATTTTACAGAAGATACTACAAACAGGAAGAATAAATGGAAGAGAAGAGGAGGTGAGGAAAGGAAAGGAGGAAAGGAGGGGAAGAGAGCAAATATAAGGTGAATGTTGAAAAGCAACAGTATAACTGGCTCATTTTGTACACTGCTGAATAGACTTTCTGCGTTCTGTATCTTAGGATAAGATATAGATAGACAGAGACAAAGAGTGACAGAGAGAGGTGAAAGACTGGTACCTTGCAATCATTTCTTTCTCTTTATTAGAGGAATGTCCTCCACTCCCCAGAACCTTAGCTGGCGTAGACAGGAAGTACAGACAGTGGTTTTTGAAGTACTGGTTAATGAGAGGCATCAGATCTGAGGAGAGAGAGAGAGAGAGAGACACAGAGAGAGAGAGACACACAGAGACACAGAGAGAAAGAGAGAGAGAGAGAGAGAGACACAGAGAGAGAGAGAGACACAGAGACACAGAGACACAGAGAGAAAGAGAGAGAGAGAGAGAGAGAGAGAGAGAGGGACAGAGAAGAGATAGAGAGAGAGAGAGAGAGAGAGAGAGAGAGAGAGAGAGACATATAGAGAATAGAGAGAGAGATACAGAGAGAGAGAGAGAGAGAGAGAGAGAGAGATGAGAGAGAGAGAGATAGAGAGAGAGAGACAGAGACAGATAGATAGAGAGAGAGAGATAGATAGAGAGATAGAGAGAGAGAGAGAGAGAGAGAGAGAGAGAGAGATAGACGAGAGAGAGAGAGAGAGGAGATCGTGCTCTAGGCTCTCTCGTCTCTCTCTTGTCTCTATCTCTCTCTCGCTCTTTCTCTGTCTTATACTATTGTCTCGACGAGTCATCTCGCTCTAGCCCTGTCTCTCCCCACTCCCACCATGACACCACGTCTGACCTTGGCGAAGAACTTGATCTCCTGTTTCGTGAGGAGACTTCTCCACTCTACCGCTGCTCACCACAGCCTCTACACACACACACACACACACACACACACACGCACACACGCACACACACACACACACACACACACAGGGGAGCAGGATGTTAGGACAGGAACAGCCTCCTGTGGAACCATCTGGACTGCAGCTGATCACATGATACCATCGCCCCATCTCCCCAGCTGATCACATGACACCATCGCCCCATCTCCCCAGCTGATCACATGACACCATCGCCCCATCTCCCCAGCTGATCACATGACACCATCGCCCCATCTCCCCAGCTGATCACATGACACCATCGCCCCATCTCCCCAGCTGATCACATGACACCATCGCCCCATCTCCCCAGCTGATCACATGACACCATCGCCCCATCTCCCCAGCTGATCACATGACACCATCGCCCCATCTCCCCAGCTGATCACATGACACCATCGCCCCATCTCCCCAGCTGATCACATGACACCATCGCCCCATCTCCCCAGCTGATCACATGACACCATCGCCCCATCTCCCCAGCTGATCACATGACACCATCGCCCCATCTCCCCAGCTGATCACATGACACCATCGCCCCATCTCCCCAGCTGATCACATGACACCATCGCCCCATCTCCCCAGCTGATCACATGACACCATCGCCCCATCTCCCCAGCTGATCACATGACACCATCGCCCCATCTCCCCAGCTGATCACATGACACCATCGCCCCATCTCCCCAGCTGATCACATGACACCATCGCCCCATCTCCCCAGCTGATCACATGACACCATCGCCCCATCTCCCCAGCTGATCACATGACACCATCGCCCCATCTCCCCAGCTGATCACATGACACCATCGCCCCATCTCCCCAGCTGATCACATGACACCATCGCCCCATCTCCCCAGCTGATCACATGACACCATCGCCCCATCTCCCCAGCTGATCACATGACACCATCGCCCCATCTCCCCAGCTGATCACATGACACCATCGCCCCATCTCCCCAGCTGATCACATGACACCATCCCCCCATCTCCCCAGCTGATCACATGACACCATCGCCCCATCTCCCCAGCTGATCACATGACACCATCCCCCCATCTCCCCAACTGATCACATGACACCATCGCCCCATCTCCCCAGCTGATCACATGACACCATCGCCCCATCTCCCCAGCTGATCACATGACACCATCGCCCCATCTCCCCAACTGATCACATGACACCATCGCCCCATCTCCCCAGCTGATCACATGACACCATCGCCCCATCTCCCCAGCTGATCACATGACACCATCGCCCCATCTCCCCAACTGATCACATGACACCATCGCCCCATCTCCCCAGCTGATCACATGACACCATCGCCCCATCTCCCCAGCTGATCACATGACACCATCGCCCCATCTCCCCAACTGATCACATGACACCATCGCCCCATCTCCCCAGCTGATCACATGACACTATCGCCCCTTCTCCCGCCCCGCAGTACCCAGATGAGCGATGAACTCCTGGGCGATGTCCATCCACTTCAACAGCTTCTGCAGGAAACCGTATGCGAAGCGCTTCTCGATGGACGAGATGTCCGACTCCATGTCCTTCAGCCCCCTGTGAGCAGGACAATGAAGAAGAAGAAGAAGACATTTCATTTGCTCTTTCAAAGCGCCTGTCTCGCCCTCCGAGCGCTGAAAGTACAGCAGGATTTCCTGATGCCGTGGAAGGACCGTGGTGGGAATCCCCCCCGTACCTGGTGACGGCGTAACCGTTAAGCTGCAGGAACTTGAGCAGCTCGTGGGCCTTCTCCCGGTCCCGAGCCTTCTCCTTGGCCGTCAGGGTGTCGTAGGGCACCAGCAGGGGGTGGGCTCCGCCTCCTGTACGCAGAGGAGGAAACAGGAAGTCAGGAACAGCTGATGGCCTGCTGCAAACAGGAAGTCAGGAACAGCTGACGGCCTGCTGCACGCCTGGTTCCTGTCCTGGAGGGAGCGACCTTTCACCTTTGGACTGCAGCTCCATCTTCTTCTTCCGGCCCCAGGTGTTGTGGTAGTTCTCAGCCAGCTGCTCTGCCATGGACTGGGGATGGGAGACACAGCACATTGAGTTGTATAAATGTATATTCATTAAAAAATGGTTTATTATGTATTATGAATTTGTAGTTTTCTATATTTTTTTCTATATGTTTTTCTACATGTTTTCTACATGTTTTTCTATATTTTGTTTATAATAATTAATATTATTGTATTAAATTAACATTCGTTGATATTTATTATTAATCATCGCGTGATAGCAAAGTGATAAACAAACATCTGGTCGGTTGGTGACTTTGCCAAACCTGAAGGTCTCTTGACAGAGCCATGTGAGAGATTTCTATTGGCTGAGGGCTGTAGCCATGGCTGGGATCATAGGTCGCCTAAAACAAGAACAGACGAGCGTCATCACAGCGTCATCACAGTGTCATCACAGGGGTCATCACAGCGTCATCACAGCGTCATCACAGCGTCATCACAGCGTCATCACAGGGTCATCACAGCGTCATCACAGCGTCATCACAGCATCATCACAGCGTCATCACAGGGTCATCACAGGGTCATCACAGGGTCATCACAGGGTCATCACAGGGTCATCACAGCGTCATCACAGCGTCATCACAGGGTCATCACAGGGTCATCACAGGGTCATCACAGGGTCATCACAGGGTCATCACAGCGTCATCACAGCGTCATCACAGGGTCATCACAGCGTCATCACAGCGTCATCACAGCGTCATCACAGTCATCAGGGTCATCACAGGGTCATCACAGGGTCATCACAGCGTCATCACAGGGTCATCACAGCGTCATCACAGCGTCATCACAGCGTCATCACAGCGTCATCACGGCGTCATCACAGCGTCTCCTCTGACGGTACCTGTGCAGTCTGGGAGATCTTCCTCGCTGCCTTCTTCTTCTCCGCCTTTTCCTCCTCTCCTCCGTCCCTCGCTTTGTCCAGCGTCCACTCCCACGCCAGCATGGCCTTGACGGACTCCTTGATTGGCCAGCGGTAGATCTCTTTGTCCTATCAGGGGAGAGGTCAAGAGGTCAGGTCTGATAAAGAGACACGGAGGAGACCGGGGGGCGGAGATGAAGCCGGACAGGAAGTGACAGGAAGTGATGTCACCTTCTCGGAGAACGTCTTGTAGGGTCTGAGCATGGGGTGGGTCTTGGAATTCTCATCCAGCAGCTCGCCGTATGTCCAGTTGTTCTGAATCTACAGAAGGACGCGCACACGGACGTTTAAAACTAAAAAAATCACACATTTTCACCCCTAATCATTGCTAAAAATGCCCAACTTCTTGGTTATCGAATGTTGATTAAACTCACCTTCTCAAAAGCCCACTTGTCATGCGTGAGCTCTGCGAATTTGTTGATGAAGCCATCCAGTCTCTCAGGAATGATCGTGCTGCGTTTGAAGAAAAGAGGATCTCAACGACCGGACTAGCTATTCATTGACGCATTCCTAGTAACTTAGCAACCAAAAACAGAAGTTTCGCCCCTGGTTCACCCCTAACCCTAACCCTGACCCCTGAACTCCCCGAGAAGTTGTCTCACTTGGTGGTGTCCACAGGTTTGGGGTCAAAGTTCCCCTCAGCGTCCACCGAGGCTTTCTTCTCCGTCTTGGACGAGTAGGTGGCGTCCACGTAGTCGGGGGGGATGGCTCCGGCGATGGCGCAGATACACGGCATGGCGATCTTGAACATCTCCGCGTCGTATTTCTGCGAGAGAGGAGGAGGAAGAGGTCATTGAGTGACTCTTCGTCGTCGTCGTGGCAACAGAGATGGCCCACGGTCGGAGGACAGGCTGAGACCTTGTGAGCCAGGGACTCGAAGATGCCCCAGAACAGCTTGCGGGTCAGGTGAAGCTCCTCCTCGGACGACACTCCAAAGTTGCCCCAGCCGTTGGGCAGGCAGTAGTACTTCCAACAGCGCTCGTAGTGATTGGTTAAAAGCTGCGGGACAAACAGCAACGTCAGCCAATCGGAACAGAACGGACGTGTCGTTCTAAGGTGGTTATTGGCTGTTGGTACCTTCAGCGGCATCTTGGCGTACTCGTTGAGGATGGGTACGTCAAACACCAGTCTCCTGAGCAGGTGCTGCAGCATAGACGGACGTAGATACCTGGAAAGAGATCATCGCTCTAAACGCAACGCTGCACTTCATCCTACTCTGGGGTCAGATGCTGAGGGGTTAGGGAGTCGGGCTATTAATCAGAAGGTTGCTGGTTCGATTCCCAGCCTTGCAAATGACGTTGTGTCCCTGGGCAAGGCACTTCACCATACTTGCCTTGGGGGGGAATGCCCCTGTATTTACTGTAAGTTACTCTGGATAAGAGCGTCTACTAAATGACTAAATGTAAATCTGACTTGGGGGAACCAGACCTACTTGCACAGAGACATGAGGCACTCCTCGATGACGTCCCTCTGGGCCTTGGTGAAGGCTCGGCCGCGGGACAGCCTGTAGATGGTGTGCAGCATGGAGTCGATCATGATGGCCCGGTGTTCGGTACCGGCGAAGAGAGGGGCGCACTTGGTGATGAGGGGTAGCACGGCCGAACACAGGTATCGGTTCAGCGCCAGGGCCATCTCCGTGGTGCAGAACGCAGCCTGAGGGGGGAGAGAGACTCAGGACCGTCAGGAGATCACGACCAGAGGTCAAGCTGGAGGGAACTAGTGTGGAGTAGTGTGGAGGGGGTGGGATGGCTGAACGGTTAGGGAATCTGGATATTAATCAGAAGGTTGCCGGTTCGATTCCTGGCCGTGCTAAATGACGTTGTGTCCTTGGGCAAGGCACTTCACCCGACTTGCCTTGGGAGGAATGTACCTGTACTTACTGTAAGTTGCTCTGGATAAGAGCGTCTGCTAAATGACTAAATATAAGGGTCGGGAGAATAGGTTAGGGTCAGGAGAGTAGGTTTTGTATCCGACAAGCAGGCGTTGTTAGGGGGAAGCTCAGGCGTTGCTAGGGGGAAGCTCAGGCGTTGCTAGGGGGAAGCTCACCGTGTCCAGGGAAGCGGACGCCCTCATGTCCGGCAGGAAGCCCACCTCCAGCACGTGCAACAGGAAGTCCTGGTTGTCGATGCCGTACACACGGTCCAGGAACAGCACCATGGGGGCCTTGTGGTCCGGGACGAAACTGGCGGACATCTTGGGTTCAATGATACTAGAACTGTCTAGAACACAAACATAGAATATTTACTGTCAGTCAAAAATCCAAATTCTAGGAAAGAACACACACAAGGTGAAACGTCGTTCAACCAACTCATTTTCCACTTCGAAACGAACTGCCAGTCAGTGTGACAGGAAGTGACAGGAAGTGACCTTTTCCGAAAGCGGGGATCTGCACCGACAGGCTGATGACGCCCACCAGGTCCTCGATGGGCACCAGGGAGCGCAGGATGGCTCTGATCCGGAGGGCCTCTCCCTTACCAGCCTGGATCAGCTGAGGAGCCCAGAGACAGAGACGCTCAGACCGGCTACACACGACTGCTCACGCATTCAAGTTATTTACTATCATTTCGTGTTGTAGGTATAGGCATGGGTGTGGTGTGGATATACTCAGTAGGATTACAGTGTAGGTTGTATACAGTTACAGTACACACAGTACAGTATATACAGTATAGTATATACTATATAATACAGTAGTATTTGTAAACAGGGACTAGCTGTGGAGCAGGGAGAGCATGGGTGTGGTGTGGATATACTCAGTAGGATTACAGTCTAGGTTGTATACAGTATTACAGTACACACAGTACAGTGTATACAGTATAGTATATACTATGTCGTATAATACAGTAGTGTTTGTAAACAGGGACCAGCTGTGGAGCAGGAAGAGCTACTGACGTGCATCTCCGGAGCGCAGCGCCCCAGCAGGTCGATCAGAGCAGAGTAGAAGGACATGATGGCGTTCCCCAGGTGGACACGGTTATCCTCCTGCTGCTCCTCTCCTCCGAACCTGGCAGGAAGCAGACAGGAAGTAGACAGGAGGCGGACAGGAAGCAGACAGGAGGCGGACAGGAAGCGGACAGGAAGCAAACAGGAAGTAGACAGGAAGCAGAAAGGAGGTAGACAGGAAGCAGACAGAAGGCGGACAGGAAGCAGACAGGAAGTAGACAGGAAGCAGACAGGAGGTAGACAGGAAGCAGACATGAAGCAGACAGGAAGCAGACAGGAGGCGGACATGAAGCAGACAGGAAGTAGACAGAAGCAGACAGGAGGTAGACAGGAAGCAGACATGAAGCAGACAGGAAGCAGACAGGAGGCGGACATGAAGCAGACAGGAAGCAGACATGAAGCAGACAGGAGGAAGACATGAAGCAGACAGGAAGTAGACAGGAAGCAGACAGGAGGTAGACAGGAAGCAGACATGAAGCAGACAGGAAGCAGACAGGAGGCGGACATGAAGCAGACAGGAAGTAGACAGGAAGCAGACAGGAGGTAGACAGGAAGCAGACATGAAGCAGACAGGAAGCAGACAGGAGGCGGACATGAAGCAGACAGGAAGCAGACATGAAGCAGACAGGAGGAAGACATGAAGCAGACAGGAAGTAGACAGGAAGCAGACAGGAGGTAGACAGGAAGCAGACATGAAGCAGACAGGAAGCAGACAGGAGGCGGACATGAAGCAGACAGGAAGCAGACATGAAGCAGACAGGAGGAAGACAGGATGAAAGACTATAGAAGCGACTAGAAGCTGAACAGAAGCGAGGAGAGATCTTAAAGAGAAACGTCAAGCGATCTCTCGCCGCCCTCCTCGCCACGGAGCGCGTGCGGGGGCTCACATGGGGTAGCGTCGGTCCTTCTTGACGGTGGGGTCCGTCCCTGGCCGGGTCCTCGGAGATCTTGATGGCCTCCTCGATGGCGGCCAGCAGCCCGTTCCCCCCCCTCCCCCCTCAGGGCGGGGCCGAAACACTCGGGCCTCCGGATGAGCAGGCGCACAACCACGTTGGCGTTCTCCTCCACGCTCTCTCCTGCGGGGCAACACACACACACACACACACACACACACACACATACACACCACACACACCACACACACACACAGTCACGGAAAGAACGGCAGGACACCGAACAGCGTTTGACGGGGCCGCTGGAGGAGACACCCACCGTTGACGAAGACGGCGAAACGCAGGAAGTCCAGGTACTTCTCCCCTCCGCACGGGTTCCACCCGATGTCGGGGTAGCCCTTCGCCATGAGCATGGTGCAGCTCTGCAGGCCGCAGCCAGCCAGGTACTTCACCACCTGGGTGGAGACACGAGGAGCAGACAGGAAGTAAACAGAAGCAGACAGGAGGTAGACAGGAAGCAGACATGAAGCAGACAGGAAGCAGACAGGAAGCAGACATGAAGCGACAGGAGGTAGACAGAAGCAGACATGAAGCAGACAGGAAGCAGACAGGAGGCGGACAGGAAGCAGACAGAAGCAGACAGGAGGAAGACAGGATGAAAGAGTATAGTAGTGACTAGAAGCTGAACAGAAGCAAAGAGAGATTGTGGTCTGTGTTTGAAGCAGGAAGCAGGAAGTGATGTACCTTCTCCAGGTCCTGCTCCTGGAGAGCCAGCGCAAGCTCGTTGTTGTCGATACAGGAAGCTGCGGCCACGTCAAGAGGGGTGGAGCCTCGCACGCCTGAGAGAGATGGTACCATATATTTCATGCTTTACTGAACTGATTTAAAGTGACATGTGACAGGAAGGACAGAGAGAGAGAGAGAGAGAGAGAGAGAGAGAGAGAGAGAGAGTAGAAGAGAGAGAGAGAGAGAGGAAAGAGAGAGAGAGAGAGATATAGATAGAGAGACAGAGAAAGAGAGAGACAGAGATAGAGAGAGAGGGGCAACACTCCCAGGCTGGATTTGAACTGCTCATCCTATGATGTTGCTGTTCTGAACCCTAATGATTTGATTGGTTGCCCACCCAGGCCGATGCCACTGTTCTGAAGCAGGTAGCTGAGGTGATCGAACATGGAGCGCTGGTTCTGACGGCTGATGCGGCAGAAGTAGCACAGGAAACGACAGCAGTTGGTCACCATGCGAGGAAACCTGATCTCCTGAAGCAAAGGAACACACACCAGCGTCAACAGACTAGTGAGAAAGGAAAGTTCTGGTATCACTCACTCACTGTCCTGTCTCTCTCCTCTCTCTCTCTCTCTCTCTCTCCTCGTCTCTCTCTCTCCTCTCTCTCTTCTCTCTGTCTCGTCTCTTCTCTCTCTCTCTCTCTCGCTCTCTCTCTCTCTCTCTGTCTCTCTCTGCTCTCTGTCCTCTGTCTCTGCATTCTAGTCTCTCTCTCTCTCTCGTCAGCGCTGATCCGAGAGGAGACGTCCAGCGTACCTTTGAGTCTCCTCCTCCCAGCACGTTGACCATCACCCTCCATGACCGTCTCGTGCATGCCCAGCGCACGCATCAGGTTAGGGTGCTGGTAGAACACCTTGTTACTCATGATGTCCCTGATGAGGGAGGGAGGGAGGGAGGGGAGGGAGGAGAGAGAGAGAGAGAGAGAGGGAGTGAAAACGGCACACATGTTACTCCCCCAGTTCCCCCTGTCTCATATTATAGCTCCCGTACACCCCGGGGTGTGAACTAGGGATGCACGATATATCGGCCGCCATATCGGTATCGGCTGGTATCGGTATCGGCCGATATCGGTGCATCCCTAGTGTGAACCTCAGCTTCCTGCTGACCCGATGCTCTGGATCATCAGCCTCTCTTCCTCAGGGCCCATCTGGACGATGAGCAGCGAGCGGATCTGGCCCAGACACTCCAGCAGGTCCATGGTGTCCTGGACCGACACAGCGTTGATGGTGTAGGCCTTGGGCAGGGCTCGGATCAGCTCCCCCAGCCCGTCGTACTGCCGGTGGAGCAGGCTGAACATGAGACGAACCAGCTCCGGGGTTCTGGATGAAGGACTCCTGAGCCCAGTGGATCATGGTGTGGGAGATGAGGCCCTGGAGGGTGTCTGGAACGGAAGCGGGGAGGGGTGTTGATTTCAGGTGTGAGTTTATAACGTCTGGTAACGTTCTGGGGTCAGGTTCTGCAGGTTCTGGGATCAGGTTCTGGGGTCAGGGGTCAGGTGGCAGGGTCTTGCTCTCATGACTCACCAGGTTTAGCTTCTTCGTCAGGTTTGCTCTCCTCCTCCAGCTTCCTCCTGCGGAGGTTCTTGACCTTCTCCATCATACGCAGCAGCCGTCCCCTGAGGGAGTTATCCACCTCCTCCTCCTCTTCCTCCTCCTCGATATGCACCCCTTCAAGGAAAACACACCGCAGTTAACCAACAACCCACATTCCCGCTACTGCTGGGGTCGTTTCTCAGGTGTGTGTGGGGTAGTTTGTGAGGTGTGTGAGGTAGTTTGTGAGGTGTGTGCGTGTTTATGTGGGGTAGTTTGTGAGGTGTGTGGGAGGTAGTTTATGAGGTGTGTGTGTGTTTATGTGGGGTAGTTTGTGAGGTGTGTGTGGGGTAGTTTGTGAGGTGTGTGTGTGTTTGTGGGGTAGTTTGTGAGGTGTGTGTGTGTGGGGTAGTTTATGAGGTGTGTGTGTGTGAGAGGTGGTGTGCGTGAGGTGTGTGAGGTGTGTGTGTGTCTGAGGTAGTTTATGAGGTGTGTGTGTGTGAGAGGTGGTGTGCGTGAGGTGTGTGTGGGGTAGTTTGTGAAGTGTGTGTGTGTGTGGAGGGTAGTTTGTTAGGTGTGTGAGGTGTGTGTGTGGGTGTGGAGGTGTGTGTGGTGTGCGTGAGGTGTGTGTGCGGTGTGTGTGTGTGTGAGGTGTGCGGTGTGTGCGTGAGGTGTGTGTGTGAGAGCTGCGGGGGGGAGCTGACCGCAGTGGGACAGCAGGTCTTTGTGGAACGCCAGCAGCGCGTCACGGTGTGTGAGGTGTGTGTGTGTGTGTGAGAGCTGCGGGGGAGCTGACCGCAGTGGGACAGCAGGTCTTTGTGGAACGCCAGCAGAGCGTCACGGACGTCATCAGGCACCGGACACTCGTGGTCCTCCGAGCAGTTCTTGAAGTTCATCAGCATGTTGACCTGTGGAACCACAACAGCAAGCCGTCACGACGGTGTGGACAGAGAGCGCTCCGAGCGAGGCTCCCGTCAGGACGTTACGAGGCGTTACCTGCTCCTGGGGGGGGGGAGCGGAACTCTCGGGTCTTGCGCGCGGTCTCAGCGGCGCTCATGGTGAAGGCCAGCATCAGCTCGTTGTAGCGATGTCGCTGGTCAGACTGGATCTGGGTGACGAACTGGTCTGAGAAGGCGATGATGGCCTCCACTCGGTGACGCAGCTCGCAGTCACAGAAATACTGGAGGAGCGTGCACATCTGGGAGAGGAGGAGAGGTGGGTGTTAGACTGGAGGGGCGGGTCAATGCTAGTGGCATTGAGAAGCAACACACACACACACACACACAAACACAAACACACACACACAAACAGTCACCTGGAGTTTGACAGACTCAGGTAGCTTCATGTGTAGAAGACCCTCCTGTACGCATGTGTCTCCCTCTGCTCCGCAGCCTTGGCCTCCTTCTCTTCCGCCTCTCTCTTTCCCTCCGCTTTCTTCACATCCCCTGCTTCTTTCTCTTCTTTACCTGCTTCCTCCTCCTCCTCCTCTTCCTCCAACTCCAACTCTTCATCGTCTTCACCCATACCCTTCATCTTCAGTGTCCTCTCCCGCTCCCTCTTCCTCCTCCTTCACCTCCTCCCCTTCTTCTTTGATGGCCAGTCTCTGACCGTCCTCCCCCTTCCTCTCCCCCCCCCTCCTCGGCCAGGCCCTCGGCCTCGGAGCTGAACACGGTGGGCTCGATCATCTTCAGGATGTGCTTGACGTCCTCGTCGTCGAACACGCCCATGATGAGGAGGGTGCTGATGAGCTTGAGGATGGGAACGAAATGGAACTCGACGCTGCCCCCTACGGGGTCTCTCATGGCCTGCCCGCCGTCCTGCACGGCCTCCGTCAACATGGTCAGGGCCTTGGACTTCATAACCTGCAGCAGGAAACAAACAGGAAGTCAGTCGGACAAACACAGGAAGTCCTTCCCTTCCCCCCCACCGTCCACCTCCAGCTCACCTGCAGGGGGATGGAGGGGCTGAGGGTGTAGATGTCCAGGTTGGTGCCCACGAACCCCGTGGGGGAGGAGTGCAGCTTGGGGCGGAGGCAGGTGGTCAGGCCCACCCCGGGGAGGGCGTGGGCCTTGTCTGCGTCCGAGTCGGCGTACAGCGTGATGCTGCGAGTGTCGTCCGTCATGGGAACGATGAACTCCTTGTTGGTCATCAGCCGGTTCCTCTTGGCCGACTCCAGGTGGATGCTGATGAGGAGGTCGTAGTAGCCGCTCCTGATTGGCCCGGGCAGGTAGGTGTTCTCGATGGCGTAGAAGAGCTGGGATTCGTCCACGTGGCTGCAGAGGGCGTGGGCTACACGGTTGTTGCCAAGCGCACACACAGAGCCGTACAGCTTCAGGGTGTGGTAGTGGAACTTGAGCATGTCCACTCTCTCGGACAGCTCCAGGATATCGATGCACCTGGGGAGAGCGGGGAGAGATGAGGGTTCCAAGGTAGAACAGGAGGTCAGTCTATCTCCTAAAAGTCCTAAGACTTTTATCTTACACAAAAACAAGGAGGAGGCTCTAGTGCAGCAGGACTGGTTCTCTAACCTGTTCTCCTCAGGGATGTGGAGAGCCGCATGGTGAGGAACTAACTAACCTGTTCTCCTCAGGGATGTGAAGAGCCATCATGGTGAGGAACTAACTAACCTGTTCTCCTCGGGGATGTGGAGAGCCATCATGGTGAGGAACTAACTAACCTGTTCTCCTCGGGATGTGAAGAGCCATCATGGTGAGGGGTTCTCTACACTCCACGCTCCAGCCGTGCCTCTCGTTCACGCGCCGCGTCTCCGGAGACAGGAAGTGGTTTGGCATGCGGCTCCAGATCACCGGGGTCAGCATCTGGACGTCCAGGCGGGGAGGGCACTGGGGGACCGGGTTCTTACGCTCGCTGCGGAACATGGCCGCCGAGATGGGCATGATGTTCTGAGTGAGAGGGAGGATAGTGAGGGAAGGGGGGGGAGGAGGGGAGAAGGAGGGCAAAGGGAGGGTATGACTGCTTCTGTGGCGATGAGACAGTGAGGCTTGCGTCCCGTCGTTTTCTACTCTTGCTCTCCGCTGTTGCTCTGAGCTCCTTTTGTTTCCTCCTTTTCTTCTCGTTTCTTTCCTCCTTCTCTTCTCTTTTCTCGCCTTTCTTCCTTCCTAGTTGTTCCTTCGTCGGCTCTTCTTTCCTCGTTTTTCTTCGCTTTTCTCCCTTTCTTTCCGTCCTGTTCTTATCTTCTCTTGTGCTCCCTTTCTGTCATCCTTTTTGCTCTCTCTCTTATCCCTTTCTATGTAGGGCCGTTTCTGACCCTTGAGCTTGCCCAGTTCCACTTGTATCATGTTCTGGACTGGACGGCAGGACAAACACAGCTGGGAACAGTTTAGTGTTGGGCTCCACCTGAGTAGAGAACAGGAGGGGAACCACAACATCAGTTTGAAAACAGAAAAGTAGCATCTTTCAGTCCATTACAATTAGCATATAGCATTCTGAAGTACCATATCATATGAAACAGTCAACAAAGTGTTCATTTGTTCACCCCACCTGGTAGAAAGTGTTGATCTCTTTCCCATTGGCTGTGAAGGTCATGAGACCTGTGTCCAAATCGATGAGGCAGCCAATCACAAAGTCTTCCTGACTGATGCGAGTCTGCTGAGAGCTGCTGAACTCTCCTCCCCACACCATGTAGCAGTTACTGCGCTTCTTCATACTGACACACACACACACACAACACACAGTCAGGCTCACGGCACAGTCTGATATCCCCTTCTGAAGGTGTGTGTGAGAGAGTGGAGGTGTGTGTGTGTGTGTATCTGTGTGTGTGTGTGTATCTGTGTGTGTGTGTATCTGTGTGTGTGTGTGTGTGTGTATCTGTGTGTGTGTGTGTGTGTGTGTGTGTGTTTGGTGTGTGTGGTGTGTATCTGTGTGTCTACAGTACCTTCCCTGTCGTGGATGTTGCCTTTGGTCGTCTCCCACGTTACAGTCACGTTTCTGACCTTGCTAGGTCGAGTGAAGGTCCGTACTGGTGGTAGTCGGGGGTGATCCAGCCCACCCAAACTCCACTGGGTTCCTGGCCCGCGAACACTCGCACCGAGTAGTAATACTGGCAGGAGGAACACACAGGACGTGACATCACAGCCACTCAAAACCAGGGGTGGAGGTTCAGCGCATAGTAAGGATTTCATTACACAGTTGTAGTTAAATAAAAAAGGTAATATGTACTTCCCACTTTGTATTATGAAAAGTATAAATACAACCACATCCTCAGTAAAAAAAATGGTCTCACCACATTTGAAAACAAACCTACGCCCCCTGCTTATAAAAAACCCCATGTTGAAAGCCGTAACATTCTCCAACAGAGTGACTTCCTGTCCTGGATCAGTGTGTGGTGTGTGAGCTGGGAGGGCCGTACGTGGTGGTGTTGAGGATGATGTCCACGTCGTCACGATCGTCAGACCACGTCCTGCATCAGCCGAGGCATGCTGGGACCACAGAGCCGGAGTGACGCTGCCTTCTTGGCCTTGAAGAGAACCTGAGAGGAACGTTCCCCCGTTAGAGAAGAGCGGGGAACCCACACATTCTGCTCACCCTCTCCCTACTGACCCCACAACCACAAAACCACCCACCCCCCCCCCCCCACAACCAAACCCCACCAAACCCCCCAAAAAACACAACAACACCCCCCAACAAACCCAACCCAACCACCACCCCCCCCCCCCACCCCCACCCCCCCCCACCCAACCCCCCCCCCCCCCCCCACCCCACAAACCCCCACCCACCCCCCCACCCCCCCACCCCCCCCCCTCCTCCCCTACACTCTCCTCACCCCCCCCCTGACCCCCTCCTCACCCCCTCCTCCTGACTCCTCATCGCCTCTGACCTCTCCTCTCTTCGTAGTCTCCTGACCTCTCCTCACACCCTCTCCTCCTGAACCTCTTCCTCACCCCCTCCTCCTCGACCTCTCCTCTGACCTCGTTCGCAAAACTCAAACTCACATCTCCCTCTCATGCCTCCTCCTCACCTCTCCTGCACCTCTCCTCTCTCTCTCCTGACCTCTCCTCACCTCTCCGCCTGACCTCTCTCACCCGCTCCTCCTGACCGGTCTCCTCCCCCTCCTCCTCTCCTCACCCTCTCCTCCTGACCTCTCCTCACGCCTCCTGACCTCTCCCAGACCCTCGCCTCCTGACCCTCTCCTTCTCCTCCTGACCTCTCCTCCCTGACCTCATCTCACGCCTCCTGACCCTCTCGCGTCCTCCTCTCCTCACTCCCTCTCACCCCTCCTCCTGACCTCTCTCACCCCTCTCCTCCTGCCTCTCCTCGCTCCTCCTGACCTCTCCTCACTCCTCTCCTCCTGACCTCTCTCCCTCCTCCTGACCTCTCCTCCTGAACCCTCTCTCCTCCCCTCCTCCTCTCCTCACGTCCTCCTGACCTCTCTCACCCCTCCTCTCTCCTCGACCTCTCTCACCCTCTCGCTCCTGACCTCCTCTCACTCTCCTCCTGACCTCGCCTCACCCCTCCGCCTGACCTCTCGCACCCTCTCCGTCCTCCTGACCTCGTCCTCCTGACCTCTCCTCAACCTCTCCTCCTGACCTCTCCTCACGTCTCCTACCTCTCTCCCCTCGTCCTCTCTGACTCTCCTCACCCTCTCCTCCTGACCTCTCTCCCCCTCCTCCTGACCTCTCCTCCTGACCTCTCCTCCCCCTCCTCCTCTCCTCACACCCGCACTCCTCCTGACCTCTCCTCACCCTCTCCTCCTGACCTCTCTCACGCCTCCTCGCTTAACCTCATCCTCACCCTCCTCGCTCGTCCTCACCCTCTCCTCCTGAGCCTCTCCCTCACCCGCCTCCTCTCCTCACCTCTCCTCACTGACCTCTCAACTCTCGCCTCCTCCTCTCCTCACCACCCTCTCGGCTCCTGCACTCAATCCTCCCCTCCTCCTCTCGCTCACCCGCCCTCACCTCCTGCCTCTCCTCACCCTCTCCTCTCCTCGTCTCCATCCTGGCCTCTCCTCAACCCTCTCCTCCTCGTCGCTCACCCTCTCCTCCTGCCTCTCTCCCACGGCCCCTCCTCCTGACCTCGTAAAACTCACTCAGCTCCTCGCTGCCTCAATCCTACTCCTCCTCATCCGCACCCTCTCCTCCTGACCGCTCCTCCCCTCCGCCTCGCCTCACCCTCTCCTCCGACCACTCTCCTCACCCGCTTCCCCTGACCGCGCCTCACGCCTCTGACCTCAGTCCTCCCCCTCCTCTCCTCACGCTCCTCTCCTCACGCCCATCCCTCCTCCTCTCCTCACCCGTCTCCGCCCTCTCCTCTCCTCACCCTTCTTCGTGCTCTTATTCTTCTTCCGTTGAAGCGTCTTTCTCGTTCTCTCCTCTTTGTGGCCGCGTCGCCTATGGGCACCAGACGGCTCCTTCTCTTTCTCCCCTGCCGCTCCTTGCGAGTGGCCGACTTCTTCAGCACCCTCGAAGTCGGAGTCGGGGTCTACCTCCAGGACCTCGTCCTCGGGGATGGTGAGGGTGCGGGTGAGGGCGTGGTCCCCGGCGGGAACCTTGAACGTCTCGTGGAACTCCACGGGCATGCTGAGGCGGAGGAAGAGCAGGTCCGTGTTGGCGTTCTGGGAGCCGTACGTCTTGTGGGTGACCTTCAGACAGGGGGCACTGTCCACCGTCCCGTCCACGCGAGAGATCTACCAGAACGGACGAGGAAGTCAGTCACAGACACAGACACAGACACAGACACAGACACAGACACAGACACAGTCACAGACACAGACACAGTCACATACACAGACACAGACACAGACACAGACACAGACACAGACACAGACACAGACACAGACACAGACACAGACACAGACACATACACAGACACAGTCACATACACATACACAGACACATACACATACACAGACACAGACACAGACACAGACACAGACACAGCCCAGACACAGACACAGTCAAGACACAGACACAGACACAGACACAGACCAACACAGACACAGGAACACACAGACGACACATGACCACGCACACAGTCACAGACACAGACACAGACACAGTCAAAGACACAGACACAGACGCAGACACAGTCAAGACACAGACACAGACACAGTCAAAGACACAGACACAGACACAGACACAGACGCAGACACAGACACAGTCAAAGACACAGACACAGACACAGTCAAAGACACAGACACAGACACAGACCCAGACACAGTCAAAGACACAGACACAGACACAGACACAGACACAGCCACAGACACAGACACAGACACAGACACAGACACACACACAGACACAGAGAGGAGATACTTTATCTGGATGTGACAGATAAGAAAGGAGGGCTTCGGGGGGCGTGAGCTCACCTCCATGTGAGGGTGTTCCGGGGGCACAGGGATGAACTGGGGCAGGCTCTTGCTGAACCACATGGTGATGTCCCTCTTCATGTTGATGGCGAAAGGTTCGAATCCCTCCTGCAGGCCGCAGATGGTGAAGTAACGCAGGCTGCTGACGTTCTGTCCCAGGTTGATCCTGCCCACCTGAGACATGCCCAGACTGCCACACCGGGATGAACCCTGAGGAGGACAGGGACAACACACGGGTGCAGCTTAGTGGTTAGAGCATGGGGATGGGTGCAGGTCAAGAGGATGCCTGTTCAGGGGACTGGTGTGTCTCAGTGTCTCCCTTTACTTCCCTTTTTCTCCCCTGCTAAATAAATGCTTTCCAGTGAGGAATCGATCTCCTCAACAGGTCGGGTCTGGGAGGAGACACTTACCGTCTCCGATCTCGATGTCCTTGAAGGCCATCTCTGAGCCCGAGTCGCTGATCAGCATCTCTCCGTTGAGGGTGAACATGATGTTCTGCTCCGGCAGGTCGATCATGCAGCCCACCACGTCGCCTGACAGCCACTGGCGCCCGAACGGCTCGTTCCCCACGTGCCAGCGCTGGGCCTGCGGGGAGGGAAACAGCAGGGGGTCCCGCTCACAAACGCTCTCCAAAGTCTGGTGCTTTAGTCCCACGGTCACGGGAGGAGCCTCTGTCGTACCTTGAAGCCGTTGAAGACGTAGGCCAGGTCGTCGGCGCCCAGGTCGGTGTCGGCTCGGACGCTGGGGCCGAGCCCAGCCCACCCTCATCTCCCCCACGGTCACCGCCTCAAACTCAAAGTACCACTTCCCCTGGGTCACGGCGTACGACTTCTCCGCTCTGAACACCCGGATCTTATCCGAACGAGCGTCGTCTCCGTGTCCACCTAGACACACACACACAGACACACGCACATCGTTTTCAGTTTCTGTATAACATGCCAGCGACCTAACATGTAATCGTAGAAGTTAGAAGTGATGTGTTTGATGAGCGAGGCGTCCAGCGAGGCTGAGAGAGACTCACTGCTCTCCTGGTCCGGGGGCTCGATGTTGTACCCGTAGCCAATCAGAGTGCGGACCGCCGCACACACGGTGTCCCTGTTGGTCTTCTTGGTCTTGTCGTCCAGGAGGTTGTACGGCACCAGGCGAGGGTTGCGCTTGTTCATGATGTCCTGGACGTGGAGGAGAGGGAAGAGGAGTGAGAGAGGAGTCATATTGGTCCCTGGTTGTTTAAAAAGCAGCTCTTCTCTCCGCTGCGCTGAGTGAGCAGGTGTTCTGGGGTGTTCTAGGTACCTGCACGATGCTGTAGGTCCAGCCCTGGCGGACGCGGTCCCTCGCCCACACGTTGTGCCCGTTCTCTGCCAGCCGCTCCACCAGGGTGTTCTGATTGGGGCGTCAGCTTGACGTGGCTGAGATCCAGAGGAGCGGGCTTGTAGCCGCTGCTCATCACATACCTGGTGGAACATGGTAACTGTAGACATGTGGTGGTAAACATGGCAGAACTTGGTAGAATGTGGTGGAACATGGTAGAACATGGTAGAACGTGGTGGAATGTGGTGGAACGTGGTGGGACGGTGGAACGTGGTGGAACTGTGGTGGAACGATTTGGGTCCAGAACCCTGTGGCCCCTGCCCTGTACTGTGGCCCCTGCCCTGTCTGTGGCCCACTGCCCTGTACTGTGGCCCCTGCCCTGGCTGTGGCCCCTGCCCTGTGCTGGGCCCCGCCCTGTGCTGTGGCCCCTGCCCTGTGCTGTGGCCCCTGCCCTGTGCTGTGGCCCCTCCCTGTGCTGTGGCCCTGCCCTGTGCTGTGGCCCCTGCCCTGTGCTGTGGCCCCCGCCCTGTGCTGTGGCCCCCGCCCTGTGCCCCCGCCCTGTGCTGATGATGAAGTGTGTGAGCCTGCAGCAACAGAAACAGACATGGCGTGTGTGTGCGTGTGTGACTCACGTCTTGGGAAGCTTGATCCTCTTCAGGTTCTCTTCTGCTTTCTCATCTCCCATGCCCACATGGCAGCCCAGCGCCAGCAGAGTCCTGCACACAACACAGACACCCTGAACGTCCTGGCAGAGTGCTGACACGCTGAGACAGAGAGAGACAGAGAGAGAGAGAGAGAAGAGGAGATAGCTACAACCGAGAGAATAGAGTGAAAAGAACACACCCCCAAAACAAACCAAACAAAAAAAACACCCCCCAACACACAACCCCACCCCCACCCCACCCCCCAACCCCACCCCCCCCCCCCCCCCCCCCCCCCCCCAACCAACCCAAACCCCCCCCCCACACCCACACAAAACCACCACAACACCCCACACACCCAACACCAACAACCACCAAAACCCAACCCTTTCCTCACTTGATCGTATTCTCCATACATGTCCAGGTTGTAGTTCTTCTCTGGCTCCGGCCAGGTAGCAAAAAGTCCACCAGAACACGACTGTTCATCTTCTTGTTTTCATCCCGAGACACTCTGAACCCACCCCCCCCCACACCCCACCCCCCCCCACCACCAACCACAAGGAATCTATTAGCCCATATTACCTTACAGCTCCTCCATATTATATACGAGCTACATGCCCAGCATTAGATACAATCATGTATATAAATTTGTTTTAGTACCGGCACCATCCGCTACCCAACTCCACTTTCCAGGCCTGTAAGTCAGGCAAGATCCTAACTCTCATAATTTCTTCTTCATCTATCCCCCAACTGCTCCTCTCATTGGCGCCCTACCATCAAGCCCTCACCCCACGATCACTTCCCCCAGGACCCAGCCCTGCCTCGGAACGCCAACTTCGCCGCCTCCCACAACACCTCTTATTCTGTTCTAACCAGCTCCCTTCCAAATCCTCTACTATATCTCGTCACAGTCGCATGGTGAGGAGGAAGCACGATCTGAACCACAAGCAGAGATCATAGCCTGCCTGCCCGGAGACGCCCCAGCGCCCCCGGAGGAGAGGATGTGTACCTACCTCACCGCTCAAGACCCGGGTCCACAGGGCAGGGGGTGAAGGCCGTGTGGGAGAGATTTAAAACAACAGAAGCAGCGTGGGGCCCAGCATGGTTGCGGACTTCCGTTGTAGTCGTGTTGTACTGTGTCTCCGTGATAGTGCTCGATGGCTGTCGGCTGTCTGTTTGGTAAGAGCACAGTCACACGCCTCTGAGCACTGTTGGTCGTGAGCCGCGTGCGTGTGTACTTACATCTAAAATCGCCGTGGTCGACCATCCGAGCAAGAAGCGAAGCCTGGTCGTCTGCGAGCAGAGGACAGACCAAACGTCAGTGTGAGTCGAAGGGTTTGAACTTCTCATTCTCACGCGGGGTCCGATCAGAGGTCAGGTCAGGTCAGGGGTCAGGGGTCGTGTGCTTCTCACGTGATGGCCGGTTCGGTCCACCTGACGCGCACTTTGACGCGCCGTCAGGTTGAGTTCAATCTACGCACATGCCCATGCACCGGTGCATGTCCCCGTTGAATACGGAACGAGATACTGGCACGCTCAGATCCAGTGCACGCAGCTGATCACGTTCTGTCTTCTGCTGCCAGTGCTTTTGCCTGATCTGGGTGGGGCACGCCACGTGTCGAGGGACTCGCCTGCGGTGTGCACGGGTCAGATGTCAGCTGAGGTGAGCACCAGAGGCAGGAGAGGTGTGAGGAACCGTCTCACTTCACAGAGAGGTGCGGGTGAGCACTGGAACGCCTCCTCGTTTTTCAACTCCTCACCGGCCGCCGTCTGTGCCTCTCTCTCTCTCTCTCTGCTGTTTCATCTCTCTCTCGTCACCTCTCTCTTTTACCGATCTCTCTTTATTAATACCTCTCTCTCTCACAGCCTCTCTCTCTCTCTCTTTCATCTCATCCTCTCTACCTCTCTCTCTTCATAGCTCCTCATCTCTCTTACTCTCTCTGCGCTCTCTCTCTCTCGCTTTACCTCTCTCTTCAGCCCTCTCTCTCTCATCTCTCTTCATCTCTCTCTTTACTCTCTCTTTACCTCTCTCTCTTATCCTCTCTTCATCTCTCTCTTTACCTCTCTCTTCATCTCTCTCTTTATACCTCTCTCTTTCTTCCCTCGCTTCTTCTCTCTCTCTCTCTTCATCTCTCCTCTTTATCCCTCTCTTCATCTCTCTCTCTCTCTTCCTCTCTCTCTCTCTCTTCATCCCCTCTCTTCATCTCTCTCTTCATCTCTCTCCTCCTTCATTCCTCTCTCATCTCTCTCTTCATCTCTCCTCTCTCACCTCTCCTTCTCCCTCTCTTCACCTCTCTCTTCATCCCTCTCTTCACTCTCTCTCTTTCACTCTCTCTCTTTCAACCTCTCTCTTTTCCTTCTCTTCATCCCTCTCTTCATCTCTCTCTTTATCCCTCTCTCCTCTCTCCTCTCTCTTCATCTCTCTCTCTCTCTCTTCATCCCTCTCTCTTCAGTCTCTCTCTCATCTCTCTCTTTACCTCTCCTCTCTCTCTCTTCTCCCTCTGCTCTCTCTCTCTCTCTCTCTCTCTCTCTCTCTCTTCATCCCTCTCTCCTCTCTCTCTTCACTCTCTCTCTTTACCTTTTCTCATTATCCCTCTCTCTCTCTCTCTCATCTCTCTCTTCACTCTCTCTCTTCATCTCTCCTCTTCACCTTTCCTCTTATCCCACTCTCTTCTCTCTTCAATCTCTCTCTTTCTCCTCTCTTCATCTCTCTCTTCCTCTCTCTCTTCTTTCACCTCTCTCTCTGCTCATCCCTCTCTTCATCTCTCTCTTTACCTCTCAATCTTGATCCCTCTCTTCATCTCTCTCTTTACCTCTCTCTCTCTCTCCCTCTCTCAGCTCTCTCTCTCTCGTTACGTTCAGCACTTCTCCCTGCCAAAGACTCGAGGCTCGACCTACCTGACCACAGGTGGAGTCCGTCGAAGCCGTAGGAGTAGAGGTCGTCCCCCACGCCGTTGCACCCTCGCCCCCTCCGGGGTAAGGGCTGTACCCCTCCGTCAGGGCCCAGCCCACGTGCAGGTGAAGGCCTGCGCCGTCAGAAGGCTCCACTTCGTCCCCCATCACCTCAAGTACCACTTCTTATACTGGTCGACCCGTCGCACGTTTCCCAGGAAGATGTTTGTCTCATGCTGAAGGGGGAGGGAAGAGTACGTCCTCAGGGATCCTTAAGGGTGCACACCTACTGAAGTGAGGACGCTACTCTGTGTTGTTCGTGGGAGGTGTCGCTGGTTCTTACCTTGTCACGTAGTTGATGATGTTGCTCTGCAGTAGGAGGTCGCGACCCGGAAGTAGATTCTCTGTGATGAGATTCTGATTGGATCTCACGGCCACTCCGTTACACACGCACAGAGAGCAGAGCACGTCCAGAACCTGGAGGAGAGCAGAGGGGCGGAGCTCAAGACCTGAACAGGTACAGCAGACGGACACTCCTGCAGAAGGTGAAAGCTGAGACCTTGTGATTGCGTCCGTGTTTGTCCAGGAGGGAGATGATTGATTTGATGTGGTTCTCCTGGATGATGTTCAGGACCTCAGGACTCTCGATGAGAACACAGTAAAGCACCTCCAGGATACCTGCGGCAGGAGACAGAACATCGTGAAGAAGAAGAAAGCAGGACTTCTAAACAGCTTTAGAGCGCTTTGAGGATGTAGTTCCCGGCCGGAGGTGAAGTGGTGTACCTGAGGACGCCTCCAGGCGGTCCAGCTTGCTGACCAGCCAGTCCAGGTTGTCACAGAACAGAGCACAGTTGGCACGGTTACCTCGGATCAGGGAAGCTGAGTGACAGCAGAGACAGTGAGAACACAGAACATGAACACAGAACGTGAACACAGAACGTGAACACAGAACGTGAACACAGAACGTGAAACACAGAACGTGAACACAGAACGTGAACACAGAACGTGAACACAGAACGTGAACACAGAACGTGAACACAGAACGTGAACACAGAACGTGAACACAGAACGTGAACACAGAACGTGAACACAGAACGTGAACACAGAACGTGAACACAGAACGTGAACACAGAACGTGAACACAGACTGAACAGACTGAACACAGAACATGAACACAGAACATGAACACCAGAACATGAACACAGAACATGAACACATGAACACAGAACATGACACACACAGAACGTTTTACATGAATGTAAAAAGAAACGTGGGTTCCTAAGACTTCTGCACAGTACGGTTCATCCACAGCTCTGACATGCAGCTCTCTGGAGGGGTCAGGAGGGGTCACCAGGAGTCTACCTAACGCTCTGACTGCAAGAAAGTGCATTACAAATCAAAAGTCTGATTATTGATCTTGTTATTACCCAGCAGCTCGTAGAGAAGATTGACGATCTCCTTCCAGGACTCTGCCGCCTCCTCGCCAGCAAACTCAGAGAAGTGTGCAGCCGTGTTGTAGACGTTCAGACGGTCGATGCAGTCCAGCACCAACGTGATCATCCCCTGGACCACGGGAAAACAACAACAAGGAAACCGTATTGTATTTTGGAAAATTACTTCTTTTTTTTGGTCAAAAAATGTATTTTCAAAAATATTTTTTCAACCTTGTGAAAAAAAGGTTTACAAAAAAATGGTTTCAAATGGTTTTTCACAAATATTTTTCAACCTTTGTAACCCAATTATTTGGAGAAAAAATCTTATTAAAAATCGTACTAAATACGATTCTAAAGGTCGAAACATTTACAAAAAATAAAATAAATATATATATACTGCAAAAAAAATAATAAGGAACACATTGAAAACACATCAGATGTCAATGTGAATAAATATTATGGTGGACATCTATAGCTACTGACATGTCATACCCTGATTAAAAAAACAGTTCCTTTAATTAATTTGAGCAGTGTATGTATTAAGCGTAGTCTTCCCACCTCCTCCTGGTTGAAAAATGTATTTTCAAAAATATGTTTTCAACCTTGTGAAAAAAAAGGTTTACAAAAAAGGTTTCAAAGGGTTTTTCACAAATATTTTACTACTTACTTACTAAATAAGTTTCTAAAGGTCGAAAAATGTACCAAAAAAAGAAAGAAATGTATATATTAAGCGTAGTTTTCCCACCTCCTCCTGGAACAGGTTCTGCCGGTTCCTGAGCGAGCGCAGCTTGGACTGCTTCTCCTCGTGCTCCAGCTCGTCCTCAGGGGGCCGGAAGTAGAAGATGAGGTCCTGCAGGGAGAGGGCCACAGCGTCCATGGGCAGGGAGGGGGGCCCCGGGGCCTTGTTCTTACCACTCAGCGAGTCCAGACTCCTGGACACACACACACACACCACACACACACACACACACACACACACAGCACACAGACACACACACACACACACAGGCAGACAGACACACAAACACACACACACACAGGCAGACAGACACACAAACACCACGCAGACAGACAGACAGACACACACGCAGACAGACACACAAACACACACAGACAGACACAAAACACACGCACACACACACACAGACAGACACAAGAACACACGCACACACACACACAGACAGACACACACAAAAATCACGCAGTCAGACACAAGAACACGCCACACAGACACACAGGCAGACAGGCAGACAGACAGATAGACACACACACACACAGACACCCACACAAAAACCAGACACACAGACAGACACACAAGCATCACCAGCAACACAAACGATGAGAACTCTTCTCATTCTCTTTCAAATGTAACTCTAATACAGCATCTGATCCTGTGTCTGAGCTGGTCCTGGACCAGTAGGGGTGTTGAGGGTCTGATCCTGTGACTGAGCTGGTCCTGGACCAGTAGGGGGTGTTGAGGGGGTCGTACTTGATGAACTGTGTGAAGAGTCCGGCCGTGCTGTAGATCATCCTGGCAGCCTGGGACTCCTCCGTCTGAGAGCGTGCCACCGTCAGGGCGTCGTCCATGTGGCCCTCCTTGTGCAGGATAGCCTGAGGGAGGAGGAACACGTGGGTGAGGTGTCTGGGTCACGTGGGGGCGTCCTCCATCGCTGCCCTCACCCCGCCGCGTCGCACGCCGCACGCCACACGCATCATCCAATTCCTCTTGCAGATGGACCCAGGCTGGCGGATTGATTTGGCGTCAGACTGGCCGCTGTAGGTGAGCCAGAGCCGGTGGCAACGTGCTGCACGAAACACAGGGACTCCCCGTACTTGATCGCGGGGTCTCCCATCCCCTCCACGTCACCGCCTCTGAGCACTCGATCTTCTCCTGCAGAGGGGTTGAGCGAGGGGAAAGTACGGAGCGATCTTCACAGAGAGGGCATGTTGAGGCAGCTTCCAGTCTCTCCTAATTGCTAAGCAACCTTTTCTCTCTTTATCTCTCTCTTTAATCCCTCTCTTCAGCTCTCTCTTCATCAAATCCCTCTCGTCATCTCTCTCTCATCTCTCTCTTCATCTCTCCTTTAACCCTCTCTTCATCTCTCTCTTTTCCCTCTCTCAATCTCTCTCTTCATCCCAAGGATCGAGCTCACAGAGAGGGCAGGTGAGCAGCTCAGTCTCTCCTATGGCTATGCAAACGCATGCGCGCGGAGCGCGCGCGGGGAGCCTCGCGCATCGCGCGTCGGCATGCCCGCGCGGCAGCGGCGAGCTAGCGCGTGCAGCGCGGGGAACCGGCGGCATCGCGCGCTGGAGCCCTATCGAAGCGCGGAGCATCAGCGGGCATCGCGGCAGCGCGGCGGCATCACCTGGAGCTCGCGCGCAGTAGCGCCTGGAGCGCTGGATGCGAGCGCGGATCTCTCTTCATCTCTCTCTTTAAACTCTCTCTTCGATCTGCATCTCTCTCTTCATCTCTCTCTTTAACCCTCTCTTCATCTCTCTCTTCATCTCTCTCTTCTCTGCCAGGTTATGTCCATCTTGTTCTCCACAGTGACGCTGGTCAGGAGCCGGTGGTGTGTTGACGTGTGATGACTCCCTTACCTTCGTAGCTCTGAAGCAGAAAGCGGACATCTTGGAGTTGGCCTTCTCCGAGTCCACCACCAGGAGGCCCTTCTCTTCGTCCAGGCAGAGGTATCTCCCCGTGGTGATGTGACGCACCCTGAAAGACTGCCCCCATTTGATGTGACTTCCACTCCACCTGGAAACAGCAGTGTCAAACCACAGCACTTAAACCAACCGCCTGATATCGCGGGCAGGTAAACATGGATGGTTTCTGATTGGCTGCTGGACAGACGGTGGGTTGGTCCACACTCACCCAATACGGAGAGGCTCCAGTCGCCATAGAGACCGGGCGTGGCTACAGACGGCCCCGCCCTCATAGTGAGCGTTTCTGAGTGGAACAGGAGAGTCATTCTGATCAGTGATCTGTAGCAGCTAAGCTAGCCAAGCTAACCCTCTAATGGGCGAGGGACTATTAAGAGTACAGAACATAGTATGATCTTAAAGACACAGTATCTTCCGGAGTGTGTAAAGACTGTGATGTGCTGTCTGCCCACCTGCGCTGGTCGTCGCCCTGGTCGGCGGCGGGGATGGCCAGACACTCGTCCATGTGTCGTGGAACAGCCTGAGGACGTAACCTCCGGTCAGGAAACCTGCGAGACACATGCCGCGGAGAACGGGGAGACGAGGGGGAGACGAGGCAGATCAGTGAGACAGCAGATCAGTGAGACAGGCAGATCAGTGAGACAGGCATCCCTCCCCTTCTACCATCTCACACCCTGAACACCCCGCGCTCATCCTCACCTTCTACCATCTCACACCCTGAACACACGGGGTTCATGGTCCACAGAGTCTGCATGAAGGAGGCATCGACCATCAGGTCTCCACTGGCATAGGAGAGATGCTGGGAGACGAGAGAGAGAGGACAGAGAGAGAGAGAGAGAGACAGAGAGAGAGAGAGAGAGAGAGAGAGAGAGAGAGAGAGAGAGAGAGATAGAGAGACAGAGACAGAGAGAGAGAGAGAGATGAGAGAGATGAGAGATAGAGGAGAGAAGAGAGGATAGAGAGAGAGAGAGAGAAGAGAGAGACGAGAGAGAGAGAGAAGAGAGAAGAGTGAGAGAGAGAGGGCTTGGTTATATCTCTCATCGGGCAGCAGGTGAGGAAGGTGTTCTACGTGGAGCGAGGTCTCACCAGGTATCTCTCTGACGACACACTGACCAGGATGAGGTCGTCTCCAACCCTGACCTTCTCACCCTCCGACCTCTGCTTGGAGGCGGGGTGAATCGTCCACCAGCACGCCTCACCTGGGGGAGGAGTCAACGCGAGCTTCAGTCACCCCTTCAAAATAAAAGTCCCTACCTAACCCTGACCCTGTTTACATAGGACGACAGAGAAAGAGACGTACCTGTGGAGTCTTCTTGCAAGCCCACGTCGAAGGCCCAGCTTGTCTGTGATGCGAACGAGATGTGGTCAGACAGCTGATGGTACTGCAGGAGAGAGAGAGACACCTGTCACACTCCTGTACAACACAACTCTTCATGACAGATGTAGACAGTAGTACTGAAACTGAGTGGGAGAGAGACTACTAGACTGTAAAGGAGAGGGGGGGAGAGAGAGAGAAGAGAGAGGGAGTTTTCAGCGTCAGGACAGCCAGCGAAGCAGCAGTCTGCTCACCATGCTGGAGTGGGTGTGTTTCAGCAGGATGGCGTGGCCGTACAGCAGGGTCCGGTGACCCCCGCCCTGGGACGACTAGCGGAGACAAAGACAAGAACCAGTTACACTCCGGTCACGCAGCCGTCACGAGGCCCAGAGCCCAGCCAGCACAGCCCAGAGCCCAGCCACACGGCACTGCTGGAGGCCAGGGAGAGAGGGGGGAGGGAGGGAGGGAGGGAGGGAGGGGAGGGAGAGAGGGAGGGTAGGAGGGAGGGAGGGAGGGAGGGAGGGAGGGAGGGAGGGAGGGACGGGAGGGATGGAGGGAGGGAGGGAGGGAGGGAGGGAGGGAGGGAGGGAGGGAGGGAGGGAGGGAGGGAGGGAGAGAGAGAGAGAGGGAGGGAGGGAGGGAGGGAGGGAGGGAGGGAGGGAGGGAGGGAGGGAGGGAGGGAGGGAGGGAGGGAGGGAGGGAGGGGAGGGAGGGAGGGAGGGAGGGAGGGAGGGAGGGAGGGAGGGAGGGAGGGAGGGAGGGAGGGAGGGAGGGAGGGAGGGAGGGAGGGAGGGAGGGAGGGAGGGAGGGAGGGAGGGAGGGAGGGAGGGAGGGAGGGAGGGAGGGAGGGAGGAGGGCTGCAGGACCAGCCTGTAGGACCTGGCTCTCTCTCTCAGAGGAGAGGACACAGAGACGTCAGAACAACAACAAACGTACCAGCAGTCACAGGAGGTGTGAGTGGACCTCAACTACAGAGCAGAACACCAAACATCAAGTCAAATGAGACAACCAAACTGGGAATACAACAGTAAAGTCACATTTACATTTGACATTTATTCATTAGCAGATGCTTTTATTACAGATTAGATTTAATTACGCAGATTAAAACATCAATTCACAACACTAATGTTACTGAAAACATACAGATATTATACACCACGGTTACGTATAGAACTTTGTTATGATTAGTGAGGATTCAGGAACACCGTCAACCGTCAACACAAGGATTACGCCTAGAGTGAATGATACTGTCGTCCTACGGTTCTACGGGTTTAGAACGGTTGGAGAGGTTGTCACACACCACACACCCCAAAGGAGAAAACGCAACCACGCAGGAAGTGAGAGAGGAGCGGACATACGGAGCATGCGAGGTCTGTCAGACTGGAGAAGGAGGAGGAGAAGGAGGACAGGTGACCCGCTATAGATCAAGGACTGGGTTCCTCAAGGACTGAGTCCCTCAGCGTAGTGATGACCATCAGTCAACATGAGGAATGTGAGGTATGGGTATGATGTGTTGGGGAGGGAGGGGGGGGGGAGGGTGTGGATGGGGCGTCGCAGCCAGGAGATTTAACAGCGCGGGGCTCTGCTCCGAGACCGATGACAGCCATCGTTACTTTAAGTGTCATATGACACGCTCCTTGGCATCCCAGCTATGACAACACCAAGGAGAGTGGGAGAGACGTGAGGAGTGTTAGCTGAGGGGGATGTGAGTGAGGGTTACACGTGGGGTTCATCAGTGTCCCTGACGGGGAGAAGTGGTTCGTTACTGACTCAGGGGGGAAGAAGTTCACTGACTGGGAGAAGTGGTTCGTTACTGACTCAGGGGGAAGAAGTTCACTGACTCGGAGAGAAGTGGTTCGTTACTGACTCAGGGGGAAGAAGTTCACTGACTCGGAGAAGTGGTTCGTTACTGACTCAGGGGGAAGAAGTTCACTGACTGGGAGAAGTGGTTCGTTACTGACTCAGGGGGAAGAAGTTCACTGACTCAGAGAAGTGGTTCGTTACTGACTCAGGGGGAAGAAGTTCACTGACTGGGAGAAGTGGTTCGTTACTGACTCAGGGGGAAGAAGTTCACTGACTGGGAGAAGTGGTTCGTTACTGACTCAGGGGGAAGAAGTTCACTGACTGGGAGAAGTGGTTCGTTACTGACTCAGGGGGAAGAAGTTCACTGACTCAGAGAAGTGGTTCGTTACTGACTCAGGGGGAAGAAGTTCACTGACTGGGAGAAGTGGTTCGTTACTGACTCAGGGGGAAGAAGTTCACTGACTGGGAGAAGTGGTTCGTTACTGACTCAGGGGGAAGAAGTTCACTGACGGAGAAGTGGTTCGTTACTGACTCAGGGGGAAGAAGTTCACTGACTGGGAGAAGTGGTTCGTTACTGACTCAGGGGGAAGAAGTTCACTGACTGGGGAGAAGTGGTTCGTTACTGACTCAGGGGGAAGAAGTTCACTGACTCAGAGAAGTGGTTCGTTACTGACTCAGGGGGAAGAAGTTCACTGACTGGGAGAAGTGGTTCGTTACTGACTCAGGGGGAAGAAAGTTCACTGACTGGGAGAAGTGGTTCGTTACTGACTCAGGGGGAGAAGAAGTTCACTGACTGGGAGAAGTGGTTCGTTACTGACTCAGGGGGAAGAAGTTCACTGACTGGGAGAGGGACAGGGGAAGACGCTCAGGGTAGACGGGGAGAGGAGAGGAACACGTGAGGGGGAAACTGAAACATGAGCAGACGTGAACATGAACGTACCCATTTGTCCCAAATCGACTGCCTACGGTTGGTGGGAGAGTGACGAGGGTTGTGAGGGGTCAAAAGAAGAGACAACAAAACGAAGTTAAGTGCTTGAAAACAAGCTACCTCGGAACAGGGCTCTGAACAGCTACAGCATATCTACACAACCAAGTTTTGTTCTAAGAGACTATTTAGCTGTGAAACATCAGACTGAAACACATGAGAGTTTGTGGGCTTCCCTGGTCGAACCCCCACCTCGTTCAGGTCCGATGTGTTGGACAGCATCTCTTGCAGAGCTCGCACTGACAGAGACTGCTCCAGGATGAAGCAGCAGATCGCCAGGTCGGGAGGAACATTCTGAAAGAAGAAAACACGATCATCCATGAACTACACTGCAAAAACACCCGATAATGTATTTATTTTAATTGCTATCAGCTTGCTTATGCTCAAAACAAGTACATTTGGCTGCCAGTGCAGCAAGAGATTTTCACTTGAAATTACATTTTCTTAAATCTTGTCATTTTCTTAAATCAAGTCACATGATAAGCCGTTCATAATAGCAACAAGTCTGACTACAGTTAAAACCTAAAAACAAGATGATCAAACTCAGTTTCCGCAGTGTAAATCCCCAGACGCGTCTAGCGTCCACGCTAGCTGTGGACAGACGGCGTTACTGACCTGGGCGTTGGAGTGGTCTCGAGGAAACAGAGTCTGTTTCCCGAAGCCCTCGCAGGACAGGCACAGCTTGATCTGCTCCTTCAGGATGGAGGCGGTGCACTGCAGCACCACCTGGTCATCCTACAGACACACACAAAGAGCAGACATTGGCTAAGAGCTTCTTAGGAGCGCGTTTTAGAGAGCTTCATGGCTTAGAGACCTCCTTAGGAGCGCGTTTAGAGAGCTTTCATTGGCTAAGAGCTTCTTAGGAGCGAGTTTAGAGAGCTTTCATTGGCTAAGAGCTCTTAGGAGCGCGTTTTAGAGAGCTTTCATTGGCTAAGAGCTTCTTAGGAGCGAGTTTAGAGAGCTTTCATTGGCTAAGAGCTTCTTAGGAGCGAGTTTAGAGAGCTTTCATTGGCTTTAGAGACCTTCTTAGGAGCGCGTTTAGAGAGCGTTCATTGGCTAAGAGCTTCTTAGGAGCGAGTTTAGAGAGCTTTCATTGGCTAAGACCTTCTTAGGAGCGCGTTTAGAGAGCTTCATTGGCTTAGAGAGCTCCTAAGAAGCTCTTAGCGCTGAAGAGCTTCTTCACGAATCTGGGAAACCCGGACATTTTGTTTTTCAAACCACCACGTAGCAGCCCTAATCTAACCCTGGACTAATAAGATCAAACTAATAATGATTCCTTAACTGTCTGAGCTAACAAACTTATCGACAATTTCTAATATAAATTGGACTTATTTCAATTCCAAGTATGCATCTGAACAAACAAGTGAGCGTAGTACTTTATAATTAGAGTTTCAACTGGAGAGATTCAGTGCCCCATCGCACCGTTCCACGTTCCAGATGTTCACATTAAAAGAGGACGCATTCAGAAGAAGACAGACAAGCGCTACATTAGGAGTTGTTCCTCCACCGCCAGGCATGTCCTAGCAGGTCTATTTAACTTGGCAGTAACCTTGAGGACAGCCTGTATGATGACACACATGCTGGACCAGGGGTAGAGTTACAGCCAAAACTCATTTAGAGGAGGCTAATAATGGCTGACACAGTGGTGGTGTACAAGAGGATGAAGGACGAGGAATGTTCTGACATCAGTGGAGATTTAAACTCGTCTGACGGCGTCAGGAAGCTGATCTGCATCTCGGTTCAGGAGAGACGAAAACACGAGTGGACGTCCTGGCGTAGGTGCTGCTGAGCATCGGAAACTGGGTCAAAATACAAACAGCTGTCGGAGACCTCTCTGCCGAAACACCTCTCATTCTATCCTCCACTCCCTCCTCTGTCCCCCCTGCCTCCACTCCCTCCTCTGTCCCCCCTGCCTCCACTCCCTCCTCTGTGCCCTCCCCTGCTCCACTCCCTCCTCTGTGCCCCCCTGCCTCCACTCCCTCCTCTGTGCCCCCCAGCCTCCACTCCCTCCTCTGTCCCCCCTGCCTCCAGTCCCTCCTCTGTCCCCCCTGCCTCCACTCCCTCCTCTGTCCCCCCAGCCTCCACTCCTCCTCTGTCCCCCCTGCCTCCACTCCCTCCTCTGTCCCCCCTGCCTCCACTCCCTCCTCTGTGCCCCCCTGCCTCACTCCCTCCTCTGTCCCCCCTGCTCACTCCTTTGTGCCTGGTATTTTGTCTGCCACTTTGTGTGTATTTTGTTGTGTCCTCTCTTGTGCTGGTCTTTTGTTTGTTATTTGTGTTGACTGTCCCGGACGTGGGTTCTTTCGCGTGCCTTTTCCCTTGTTCCTCCCTGTTCTCTCCTTCTTCGGTCTCTCCTTTCTCCTCCTTTTTCTCTTTCTTTTTCTTTCTCCCTATCTTTTTCTCCCTTTCTTTTCTTCTCTTTTTTCCTCAACTTCGATACCTCTCTCCCATGCCCCACATCTTATACTCTCACTACCACCAACATCCCACACCATTCTCCCCACTTAAGAGCCTCCCTCTCTTTTCCCTCCTCCACTCTACCCCCTACCCCCCTGGAGAGACCCTCCTCTTTCCCAGCTACTCCCACTCTGACATACACCTACCCCATCCCCCACTTCATCCCTCCCCCCTCACCCTACACAAACATTACCGACCCCCCCACCAACACCCCATCACACCATTCAGAGCACCAAGCCCCCCTCTACCCCCCCACCATCCTCCCCCTTTCCCTCCCTCTCCCATCACTCCCCAATATATTCTACTGCCCACCCTATAGACACCTCTCCCCATCACACAGTCTTCCCTTTATCTCTTTCCCAACTGCGTATATACACACCTTCTCACATATACCACACACCTTTTTAGAGACCACCCGGACACATCCCCCCCACCCTACTCCTTACATTATCCACCACATACGATGATATCTCTACTACTCGCTCCCTACCTTCAAACATACTCACTAGAGCCTAGACATGAATAAAGAGATCTACCTACCCTCAAAGACCTAATATAACATATCCCCCTCTAACGGACCAACCCCTCCAACGAACCCATGAGTTTTTAACACAAACATTTATTATTATAACAACACCACCCAACCACAACAGCACTGTCAGAAAAATAATGTATGCCAACGACAAACCAATCTACAATATAGCTAACCCACCTAACTCGCTATGACAGGACCAGGCTACTACTCCACATTCCACAAAGAAAAAAGTTAAACAATTTAACTAAGATATTCACCACCGACCAAAAATAATAAACCACCAGTATTTTTCAAAACAACACAATAACAACAGATTAACAACATCATTTATAAAGAACACTAGTTAAACAGAGACTAAAATTCCGCTACTGTTATGGCACCAAAATACTGCATACTACAAGTAATCAACCCAGAGAGCTCTTAGCTACGGTTTAATTACCATAGAAATCTCTCCCATTATCTCATTGAGGATGAGATTTTAACCCGAGCCCTGCCAAACTAGAGAAGAAAACAAACAAACCCAAAAATGACAGTAAAACCTCTTAGTATGAGATATGATGGTCACAACAGATAGCCCACAAGGACAAAAACATCAAAGAACGAGGAACCGGGAAGCTGATATCACACCCTGAGAGCCCACAATTTACACCACCCTAACCATGGAACAATGAATAGTGATATAGCACACTCATAGACTTGCAGACACGTCAACACATTTACTAAATGAGATATCCAAGGAAAAATACACTCGCATAAAGAAACAAATAAACGATAATCAACTCCCGCGACACACACTACCTCAGATGCAAACCCACCACTCACAACACCACGTCTGCACACCAAAAAACACAAACAATGGCTCCAGCCAACGGAAAAGTCAACGTGGATCATACCGAAAGTGAAATTATATGCATATGTCCGGCAAAGATAAAACAACAATATAGCAAATAAACGCTAGGCCGCACAAGACAACCAGACTCCACGCCAAGATAAAGCCACCCAAACAAAAACCAAAAACAAAACAATCAAGCCACCCAGGGAACAGCAACAACAAAAGCAAGAGAGTGCAACTAAAGAACACCGCACAATGATCACCTGGCCAGGCGAGCGACGGCCCGCTCAGGGCAACACCCGTCCGCCTGGGCCGGTCACCGGCCCGTACCCCAAAGACCGGAACCATTAAAGCAGGAGCCAGTACCAGCGAACGACATCCGTAGACGTCTCCTGGACGGATCGCCGCCCGTCACCGACGCTTGCAGCAACAACAGTAAACACGTCTCATACCGGAGACAGAGGAGAATAGGCTAGGAGGCCGGACCGTCTCCCTTGGACGCCAGCGGAGACACCGTAAGTGCAGGCAAGGCGAAACCCACCCGATCTCCAGGCGACGACAGAGACGAGACGGAGAAGATATTGAGGAGCGAGAACCGTCTCAAGGAGAAAGAGAGAACTAAGTAGGGGAGAACGTCTCCACTGGAGACAGAGAGAGAAACTAGTAGGAGGAGAAACCCGTCTCCAGGGAGACAGAGGAGAACTAGTAGGAGGAGAACCCGTCTCCCATGGAGACAGAGGAGAACTAGTAGGAGGAGAACCCGTCTCCAGCGAGGAGACAGAGGAGAACCCTCTCAGAGACTAAGAGCAGAACCCGTCTCCAGGGAGACAGAGGAGAACTAGTAGGAGGAGAACCCGTCTCCAGGGAGACAGAGGAGAACCTGTAAGAGCAGAACCTGTCTCCCTGGAAACAGAGGAGAACCTGTAAGAGGAGAACCCGTCTCCCTGGAAACAGAGGAGAACCTGTAAGAGGAGAACCCGTCTCCAGGGAGACAGAGGAGAACTGGTCTCCGGGGAGACAGAGGAGAACTGGTCTCCAGGGAGACAGAGGAGAACTGGTCTCCAGGGAGACAGAGGGGGGACACACAGTCTCGGGTCTCTGTCTGCTCTGACTCTGGCCTGCTTCATAGCTCCTCCCACTCACAATCAATCCAATTCATCAGTAAAACATTACACTAGAAGATTAGCGATACAACTTTAGTATTTAAAGTTTATATGTTATTCATTCTTCTTCTTTATGCAGTGTGGCATAAAGAAAAAGAGACTCTAAACTTCTGGGAATCGCTTTTATAATTATTCATATTTGATGTCCTTCTTATTTGATCACAAAGATAGTTTCTGCTGATCTTTCTGTGATTGTATATAGGCTGTAGTTTTCATAGCTTTCTATTTGCTGGAGTCAGCTGCTACTTGGCACCAGCCATCCTGCCCAGAGTCCAAACAGTAACAGGGTCCTTCAGGAGTATAAATAGATAACAATGCCGACAAGACTAGCACCTGTTCACGCCAATCCCTTCTCTCCTCTCTCAAGTCAAGAACTTGAGTTAGTTAACTAGAGTACTTCACAGTTAAATGAGTGAAATAAGAACTTAAGAGGCTAAATTCACCGTACGCTGTTAAAGGACGTATTAACTCAGATCCCGTACGTCCCACTCCTCCGTCCGAGGAGGACAGACGGCATCACTCACCGTGCGCAGAAACTGGATCTCCTCCTCGCCATCTCCTCCTTCTGCCATCCTCACCAGGTATTACAGATCGCACCTCGAGGAGAACGGGGTTCCGCCTAGTGGTTCCTTACCCAGCCGGTCTCTCTCTCTCTGTCTCTCCCACCTCGCTCCTGGTCTCTCTCTGTCTCTCCTACCTCGCTCCTCTCAACCCTGGCTGCTGAGAGTAGGCGTACTCAAGGACAATGTGGCTCCAGTGATTCTGTCTGTGTTGGAAGACAGACTGACAACACTTCCATACCATGAGAAAAGGGGAGGAGCTAAATGACACCAAGGCTGTGCCCACACAGATGAAATTCCTTTTCTTTTTTTTCGGAGTGCAACATGATTGCAATCAAATTAGAACTTAACTATTATTGTAATAAAACATGGATCGAGTTCATCTGAATTTGTTCAATTGTGGACTTTTTGCTCAGGATTCATCCAAGCACACGAAGTTTAAAGAGGCAGAGGGATGCTGCACAAAATATCTTTAAATTGAATTCTTTTATTTAGATTAAAACAACAAATACATAAAAAAACTAAACATTAAATATTGTCTATATCCATAATAAACAGAGTTGCAACGTGCATATTAAGACTATAGTAGAAATACATAAAATAACTAACAAAACAACTTTTGTCTGTCATCAAATCTGCCACCCACTATTTCAGAGAAAACAGAACTAATTGTGATGTCTCTTTAACCATCACATGAACACTGTATGTTGTAAACAGAAGAAGAAGAAAACAGCAGAAGAAGAAAACACAAGAAGAAGAAAACACCTCAAAACTCTCATATCTGCAGCGATTCCCCTGCGGCCATGCTGACCTCATGGACGAGCCAGCGAGGAGAGTCTCTGTAGCGCCTCCTGGTGGCCGGGGGCCTGAACGTCAGGGCTGGAGGAGAAGCTTCTGGGGAACACCCGTCGACGGCGATGAAGTCGAGCGCAGAGACGTCTCCTGGCACGGCCTCCGTGTTCGCTGTGCCGTAGCTCCCGGGGGGCGTCGCTCTATCAGTCTGGGTGGCCGTGTTGACGTGAACACAGCTGGGGTGTGTGTGCAGGTGCAAGGAGGGAGCCGTGGGGACACTGGGCTGGACTTCTCGGACCTGGAAGTCCTTCCCCACGGTCGAGGCTCTCTGGTGACGCCTAGCCGAGGTGGCTTCTGTCTGTGTCTGTCTGTCCAGCTGGACTGGGGCTGTGAGGTCTCTCCCCCCCTCCGCCTTGTCAGAGTCACACAGACTCAGCTGCTCCTGCAGGAGGTGGTGCAGCTCTGGTTTGGCTGACGGCTCTTCTGGTTGAGATTCCCCGAGTCCCTCCCGGCATCCCGCGCTCTGCTCTGGCAGTTCAGCAGCCGCTCTTGGACTCCCCCCGGGCCGTGGAACGTCCCCCACCCGCGGGGCTCCTGGAAGGCGGTGGGTCTCTGGATCCATCTCCAGCCGGAAAGCCTCCAGTCTCCCAATGGGCTCTGGTGTTGCTGCCTGGACCAGCGTCCCGGGGCTGGGGTCTCCCCCTGGGCACTCCACTCCCCTGCCTCCCCCTACCAGAGCTCCAGGGACTCCATCGTGACTGATGGAGCGTCCGAACCTCCGCGCCCCCTGACGCTGCAGCCCCAGGGCGCCCCTCTGCTCCCTCCCCAGCAGCGTCTCGTGTAGGCGGTCTCTGAGGAGCGGCGCGGGGGCCTGCGGTGGGGCCCTGGGCGCGCGGAGGAGAGTCGCCAGGGCGTTGAACCGTCTGAGATGGTCTGCGACGGACATACGAGACCTCTTGAAACCCGAACTGGACTCGAGCGGCTTCTCCGGCGCGTGCTCACGTTTCAGCTCCGCCCTTTCCGCTATCCTCGTCCTCGTCGCTGCGCCTTCCGAGGTCGTGGTCGTCGGCCTGTCGCCCTCTGCGTTTGTCCTCCCGGAGTCCGGAGGGTCTTCACGTCCGAGGGACAGACATCTCTCCCCTTCGTCTTCCTCCAGGGATTCGTCTTCATCTCTCAGGTGCTCCAGGTTCACGTCAGGCAGGCTGATGGACCGTCGAGGCGCTCGCTGTTTCCTGCTCACCCGGCCCGGCACCTTCTCTCTGACCGGCTCCTTGTCTGGAGTCCCCTCTTCGGCTCGGTGATTTACCTCAGTCTTCGCCAGAGCTCCTAGTTCACGGTTGGAGTCATTCTGCCGATCGGTAACGTCCATGTCCCCGCCTCCCGGCGAGGCGACTTCCTCTTCTGGCTCCGCCCCCTCCGTGCCGGTGGGGGGGTCAGGCGTGTCCTGGGCGGCCGCGGGGTCGTCCGTGAAGCTGAGGTTGAGCAGGTCAGGGTCGTCCTCCACCTCGTTCTCCCTCACACCTGTTCAGAGAGAAGCACGGTTACACTCAAGGAGACAGACCGGGGGAATAAAGGATCACGAGTTAGAGAACTCTCCAAACCTCTTACGGGCCCGTCGATCACAATAAGCGGGATTCTGCAGATGGAAACTCCACCCGTGTCTTCGAATGACTTTGTCCTTCCGGGCGTCACGGTTTCATGATCACTTTGGGCCGACGTACTGGTCGCCGACGTACTGGTCGAGTTCTGTCATCAGAGCAAGGCATGAAACACTCAGTTATGTGTTACTCAGAACGTGAAGTGGTTGAAAGGAGCCAGTGGCTGTAAACTTACAGGGAGGCTCCAGCTGGCTGTGTTAAAGAATCGTTGAGATAGTCTTCGCTGAAAAGAATCCTCTTCAACCTCAGGCCTTCAGGAAGATAGCACAGAGTCAGCCAACGCGACACACAAAGACAGACTTGACACGTGCGATAACATTGACAGGAGATACATAATAGCACATTTGAAAGTAAATATTAGCATTTGTTTGTTTCATTCTTACCCGTTAAGTAACTTCTTCTCCTCTGATGTACGTAGTGTGACACAGGCTTCCTGTTTCTCCCTCGGGCCCACTCCGCTCAGGACGTTTGAGGGATGACAGTTCTCCCTCAGGTCCTGCACAGAGCGTCTGTCAGAGAACAGGGGGTTTATTCTGTAACCAATCAAAACATCACGCATAAACCTGCCTCTCAGGGGCTCACTGGTCCAGTCATGTTCCAAGTTTGAAAAGGAAAGTACAACATGTAGCCTCAGAAAGGTCTGGGAAGTTACAAGATGGAACAGTTCTTCATCAGCCTGACAGAACACTGTGTGTAGTCTGTGTGGGTCTAGTGCTTTCTGCAGACAGCTTAATTCAATAAATACTAAACACAAAAGACATTATAACAGCTTTGAGTTGACAGATTCTCACACTGCGCAGGGTTCCCACCAGAAGTACCTTTTTTTGGCAGAGCCCTCAACGTCTGGAACTGGATCCTCTGTACTTTTCCTCTTGACTGTGACAGGTGACTGATGAGGGGGACGGCTGCTCTGCTGACCTGAGGATGTCAAGAACAGCACGGTCACTTCTGCGGCCAGCATGAACATGGACTCGAAAAACACATCACCCCAACGTTAAACACATACTATCTGCAGGATTTGAAGAGACAGTTGAAGGGTTGAAGCCTGTCTTCAGTTTACTGAGGGCATCCACAAAGATTTCTGAGGAAATAAAAACATAAATTACATTGTTTTACCCAACAATCAAACCACTTTGTGTACCCAACACAAATACATCAATTCACTTCAAAAGGCACCAACAGGATGACCGTTGATCAGTTCATTTCAAAAGGCACCAACTGCCGCTTAGCTCCCGGCGGCCTCACCTCCGACACTCCGCCTCCTCTGACGCTTCAGGCTCCTATAAACACCAACTCCTCGCTGCTGCAACATACCCCCGTCGCTAGGGGGCGTGGCTTCCCCGCCCCTAGGGGGTGTGGCCTCCCCGCCCTCCGACAGCGGAGACATGCTCAGAAGGCAGGGGGGGATCACCCCTGAGGGAGGGGAGGGGGGGGGGATGGAGCATCACAGTGTTAACAGATTAATATGTCATTTCACATACAAGTTTTAAGTCAAATCAAATCCAAATGTATTTGTATAGCCCTTTTTACACGCAAGCATGTCACAGAGGGCTTCACATACGCCCATAGAGCTGCCCCTCAACCAACCTAAACCCTTAAGCACCTGTTAATTTCTACAATCTAACGTGACAAAAGCCATATACGTTATGTTTTATATAACAGCTCTAACACACACACACACACACACACACACACACACACAGCCGTCCACCTTCAGAGGAATGGGAGGGAGGGGGAGACCACAACACAGCGCAGTAACTTACCGATGCGATCGGCATGTGCTATGAGAACCTTTATGACCGCTGCTTGTCGGTCCAGTAGTCTCTCTGTGCCCACGGTCAGCTTGGAGCCTCCAGCAGGAGTCTGAAGCAGGTTCGGGGCCATCACAAGAGCCAGGTTCCCCGCCTCCATACGGTTCTCATCACACCTGGGGAGGAAGCAGCAGTCGATGGGGTGGAACATGAGGGGGACAGAGACCCGGAACACGAGGGGGGACAGAGACCCAGAACACGAGGGGGGGACAGAGACCCAGAACACGAGGGGGGACAGAGACCCAGAACATGAGGGGGGACAGAGACCCGGAACACGAGGGGGGGACAGAGACCCGGAACACGAGGGGGGGACAGAGACCCAGAACATGAGGGGGGACAGAGACCCGGAACACGAGGGGGGACAGAGACCCAGAACACGAGGGGGGGGACAGAGACCCAGAACACGAGGGGGGACAGAGACCCAGAACATGAGGGGGGACAGAGACCCGGAACACGAGGGGGGGGACAGAGACCCGGAACACGAGGGGGGACAGAGACCCAGAACATGAGGGGGGACAGAGAACCGGAACACGAGGGGGGACAGAGACCCAGAACATGAGGGGGGACAGAGACCCAGAACACGAGGGGGGGACAGAGACCCAGAACACGAGGGGGGACAGAGACCCAGAACATGAGGGGGGACAGAGAACCGGAACATGAGGGGGGACAAAGACCCAGAACATGAGGGGAACAGAGACCCAGAACATGAGGGGGGACAGAGACCCAGAACATGAGGGGGGACAGAGACCCGGAACACGAGGGAAAACCAGTCAAACATCCACCTCTCAGCTGTCTGTCTTAGGAAGATGCAGAGGTACTGGAGCGTCCGTGTGTGTACGGCAGGGAACAGAGCTGTGATGAGCAGAGTGGCTTCATCTCTCGCTCCCTCCTGGCCTTCCTCCAAACTCTGCGCGTGGCACAGAGGCGCCTGGAGGTCCACGGGGATGAGGGGAGACGGCAGCTCACGCAGGAACTGCTTCAGGAGAGACGCGACGTCGCATGGTTGCAGAGTGACTGAATACGGCTGAGAGAAGACCGGCTCTCCCCGCTCCAATCCTCCCTGTCAGAGCGGAGGGAGGATGTCAACATGTGAGGAATGATACTCTTACAGAATCCCACCTGTTTCTCCTTACCCTCAGAGCTCTGATTCTATTTAAGGACCCCGTTTTCCGAAACAGTCCTTCGGTGTGAAGATGAAGAGATAAAAACCCACAGGCATCCACCAAGAACCTAAAGGATTTCACATGAAACGACTTAAGAATCGGAGGTGTTTAATGCAATTATAACGGTGCTATGTCAGTAAAATCGTTGATGATGCGGAATCTACGCTTAAATGTTAGGACGGGATAAATAGCCTCCTGTAAACACATAAATTGAACTTACTTAGGCACAGTTCCGCCAACATCTTTAACATCGCACTGTGGAACCAATGACAGATCCCGACCAAATGCAAACTTCAACTGGCTCTCCTGAAAATAGATTTAAAAAAGATGACGTGCTAATCTATGCCAGAATGCCCATTTAATATCCCGCTATGAGGAGCCACATGGTGGCCATTCGTTAGAAAATTCATGGTTTAGCCTACCTTTCTGAGAGAGTTGTTCACTGACGCTCCATTCAAATAGTTCTTCCAATTTTTTACCCGAATCCCAGCTGTTTTAAGTGAATTTATGACTGCTACTACGCGCGAACGATCCTCCGTTGGACTATGCATTGGTTATAATTATGAATGCCCAATTATATATCTAGAAACAATTGAATGTGATGGTGCCCCTTCAACACATGACATCAGGCGCATCACAAAAAATCAGAAGTTCACAGTAGTAGCAGACACTTCCGGTCACCTAGGTAGACACAGGCGTGCTGTGATGGTTGTTCTAGAAACGATCATGTTCACGGTAAGGTTAATACGGTTCTCGTGAAGCATCGACAACTCGCCGTCATGTTGACATACTTTGCTCATCGTTCTGCAAGCGTTACATGCGTCATTAAGAGGAGTCCTATTTAAGGCAGCATGTTTTAATTGAACTTGGTGCACGTGACATGCAGCTCTTACCCCCCAAAACCGCTCGTAGTCGCTGTTTCATAGCTTACTTCCTGTTTTGAACGAAGACACGTCAAAGACTAGAAGCGTTAAAGAATGGCTTTATTCAAGAAAGAAGTGTATTGGCACACTCAAAAACCCATGAGCTATCATAACATTTCTGAATATCTACTAACAGATATCACATTCTAGCTGCAACAAATTATTAGCATTGCTACAATGAATGTTCCACTTGTGCAAAATAAGAAAGAAATACATTTGTTCATGAAATGATGAAACAAAACCCTTTTTAATTTTCATTCTAAATGGAAAATAAGTGCAAACAGGTGGATGTGAGTCAGCTTCTGCTTCCTTAAATCACAAAAACCCAGATTGACAAAACCACCAAGTTACTCTGCGTCTCTCTTCTTCCCCCCCCTTCTTTCCAGAGAAGTTTCGGCGTTGCTGATTTCGACCTCCTCCACGCCCCGAGCCCCCTCCCCTCCCTCCCCTCCCTCCCCCCCTCTCTCCTCCCTTCCCAGGAGGGCATAGGGGGCTCGATCTCCCCTGGTCGGCCTCCCCTGTCAGGAACGCTGCCCATCAGCACCTGGAGCAGAAACAACCGTCACACCTCTGGAGAATCCAACACAACACCTGCCCTTTGAACACCTGCCCTTTGAACACCTGCCCTTTGTCAAATATAGAAGTCTACATCCCAGTACATTTCATTCAATAATATTATTATTATTTGTATTATTTAAACTACAATGTTATGATCATTTATGGTGGCATCGGCTCACACTCCCCCCCCCTCTCTCTCCCCCCCAGGTGAAAAGGTTTAGATCTGCCCCTATATCACTCTAGATCTGCCCCTATATCACTCTTGATCTGCCCCTATATCACTCTAGATCTGCCCCTATATCACTCTTGATCTGCCCCTATATCACTCTAGATCTGCCCCTATATCACTCTTGATCTGCCCCTATATCACTCTAGATCTGGCCCTATATCACTCTTGATCTGCCCCTATATCACTCTAGATCTGCCCCTATATCACTCTAGATCTGCCCCTATATCACTCTAGATCTGCCCCTACTTCACTCTAGATCTGCCCCTATATCACTCTAGATCTGCCCCTATATCACTCTAGATCTGCCCCTATATCACTCTTGATCTGCCCCTATATCACTCTAGATCTGCCCCTATATCACTCTAGATCTGCCCCTATATCACTCTAGATCTGCCCCTATATCACTCTTGATCTGCCCCTATATCACTCTAGATCTGCCCCTATATCACTCTTGATCTGCCCCTATATCACTCTAGATCTGCCCCTATATCACTCTTGATCTGCCCCTATATCACTCTAGATCTGCCCCTATATCACTCTAGATCTGCCCCTATATCACTCTTGATCTGCCCCTATATCACTCTAGATCTGGACTCTCTAGGTCAGGCTTCTGAGGCCTCCATACTGTACCTTGTGGACTGCAGTGCTCAGCCCAGCTCTCACTGGCCGAATCCACGACTGATCTTTCCGAGCCGCTAGCAGGAGAGGCAGGGACACTTGGGAGGGGAGGGAGATGGAGGAGAGAGGAGGCACTGAAGCCAGAGCCTTACTGCGTTCCTGTTGAAAACATGAAAGATATATTTTTCGTTATATGACTATAATATGGTATAATATGATCTTCTCACAACACCAGGGGAGTTTTTCATCTCCTGTTTCTGACTTCAAGGCTGCACTGTAACCCTGTAGAACTAAACATTCACAAGACTCGCCATTCTCTTACCCTACCTACGATAGCATCTCCATTACATTACATTTAGTCACTTAGCAGACGCTCTTATCCAGAGCGACTTACAGTAAGTACAGGGACATTCTCCCCGAGACAGGTAGGGTGAAGTGCCTTGCCCAAGGATACAATGTCATTTGGCTCACCTGCAGGCCAGGTTATCCCATCGCTCACCTGTTCTTTTTCTCCCCACGCAAAAGACTGAAGTGTGACTTGAAAACGTTTGATCATCATCTGCCGTCGACATTCGTAGTCCTCCGAGAGAGCCCGATTGATCTTCTCCACTTGTCTCTGAGGAAACACACAGAGAATAAGGCCCCTCTCATCGCAGGGTGCTAACAGGTACACAGGGCCCTTCCTCTCTCCCCTCCTCTCTCTCTCTCCTCTCCCCCCCTTCTCTCTCTCTCTCGCTCTCTCTCAGTATGCTCAGCAGTGGCAGCAGTATTACCAGAACCAGAGCCAATGGAATCAATACTACAACCAGTACGACAACTATGGAACCCAGGGCGCCCAAGTCCTCCAGCTCTGCCCATGCCTCCCCAACATACCCACTGGTCTGAGGTCAGACTGGTGTCCAGAAGAGGCTCCATGCTCCCCTCTGGCAGCTGAGCCAGTCTCAACTCCACCTGGAGACACAGGTGGCCAGACAGAGAGACAGGTGTTAATCAAACTGACTTTTCTCTTCTTCAATACTAATAATAATACGTTTAATGAAAATGTTATGATAGTATGATCAATATATATATATTCTTTTACTGTACTGTAGCACTTTGAGCGCTTTCAAAGCACAATCCTGAATCTACTCACCTGATGGCAGGCATCTGTTAGATGAGAAGAGGGATCCAAGTCCAGGTTCTGGAACAATGAAGCGAGCTCCTTTTCTCTTTCTTCACTTCTCATCCCGTCATCGGTCCCTTCATCATCACCTTCCTCCAACTTTTGACACCACTTCGCAGTTTCTTCAACACGGTGATCTGTCACCCTCTGCTCCTTCTCCGCCTCAGCCACAGTCCTCCCATCATCTGGTTGCGTTTCATTATATTTCAGTATCATTGCTGCGAGTAATTCTGACACCAAGAAATCTGGAAATAAATCGTGATTTATTATTATCACTATCACACTCGTATTACACGTAGACATATCCCAACCTGCAGACACTCAAATCCGGCAGTTGGTCCCTTCACCCCGTGATTTTACAATAGTTTTTCGAAAGCCTCCTTTCTCTCTCACCAATGACTTTGTTCAGGAAAAAGGGGTTTAGTGTATCTTCAGTCACATAGGTGAGAGGACACTGCAGGTATGTTAACACTGTCCGCAGCTCTTCCACTAGCACAACACCGGTCTTCCAGTCTGAAATACAAGGTAAAAACGTTTAACTTGCAAACACGTTATAGCCTGTGTCTAAGTGATCGTTAAGATGTATACTCTAAGTAGGTTATTTCATTATACCTTGTAATTCTGGACATAAAATCTTTAGGTTTGACGCCAACCAGGTGAGGAGTGGGCAAGGAAGTTCTTCACATCTACATTGTGTGACACACGCACTTCCAGAGTACCTGTGTAATAAGACTTTTAGTCGCAGTTTACGGAGACCATGCGAGACAAACATTCACAACTGATAGAACTTCACTTACCCAAGCGATTTTATCGCGTGTACGGTCGTTATCCCCCTCTCCATGATCACAAGAAAGGACGCTAGTTTATACCAGTCTGAATTTCCACAATATAAATGCTTGTTCGTCTTCCGCAACCTGCAATGTTTACAACATGAATACGGAAGTATTCCACAGGCACCATTGAATTGCGTACAACGCTGCATGAGGAAAACATGGGCGGAGTCTACGTACGCATTTCAGGAACACCGACGTGCAAAATGTATTCCCTTGCCCAGTATTGTATGCAGAAAACATAGCAGGCTACCCTGATTAGTAATAACAATTCATGAATATAAACCATAAACCAACATCATGTATCCTCATTTATTTATCCACAGTATGTTATGGAATTTCAACTGAAAATGTAGTGGAACAAAATACTCAAGACGAACCATTTAGTGTGTTCAGATTATATTCTCAAATACAAAAAGAGCATTTTTTTTTGATCCAACACAATGACATGCAGATACTGTTTTACATACATGGTATACAGTATAAAATAGTTTACAACCACACAAACTAACTAATGATCACTAAATTTGGAAAAACGATTGGAAGGACTAGATGAGCATGAGAATTACAAATGTGTAAGATGATGTGAAACAAAATGTTGTTAGAGTATGTTTGACAATCACAATATCTCTTTGTACAATGTTATATAAAAATAATCAAAATATCAGTCTTCAAGACCTCAATTTCAATAAATAGGGGTAAGATAAGCGTTAAATCAATCTGATGGAGGATAATTAGTTTACACCAATTACTCTAAAATGTATGGTTCTTTGATCTAAAAAATAAAAATGAAAGTAACTATTAACTGTAAATTTAAAACAAAAAAAAGCAACTGTCCAACACGATCAGCTTTTTCTCTTAAAAACAAACTGAACTGTACACATGCAAATCCCAGCTACCCTGAGCTCTAAGAACATTCACTGCACAAAACTTTGTGTACTACTTGTGCACGTATAACTACCCCATAGTTGCTCATTCCACATGACCAGGGTCAACAATAGTCAGAAAAAGAAAACATCTGCATGTGACTACATGAAGAAACTCCTAAATGCCAAGAAGCTAGTGTCAAAGCATAAACAATAAATCACAAACCCTGAAATGCAAGGAGCGAAACTAGGCTTAAAAATAACAAAAAAAAACAAAAAACACAAAAACCTTGAAATTATTCCGCTATAATAAGAAAGGAAGAGGACATGTTGGAAGAAATAAAAAAAGAGAAAAAGGCAGAGATGCAGGCAGGACAAGCATGGAATGCTGCTGAGGGAATGAAGGTCGTCTTGTTATGGCGCACCGCAGCTGGCTAGGGGGGGATGGCCGGGGGCCCGACTGGGGCCTCATGGGGACCTACTGGGTTCCCTGGGAGCCTTGAGAACCCTGAGAGCCTTGGGCACCCTGGGTTCCATAGTTGCCGTACTGGTTGTAGTATTGATTCCATTGGCTCTGGTTCTGGTAATACTGCTGCCACTGCTGAGCATACTGAGAGAGAGCGAGAGAGAGAAAGGGGGAGAGGAGAGAGAGAGGGAGAGGAACGAGAGAGAGGAGGGGGGAGAGAGAGAAGGGGAGAGTCACACACACAGACTTGAGTTATGATTTGAGATATTATGGATTTGAGTAGCAGGTTATTAAACAGTGATCTGGATGCGAGTCAGCTGTTGTCTGGGCTCACCTGCTGATACTGCTGGTTGTAGCTCTGCTGCTGCTGCTGCTGTGTTGCTGCTGCTGCTGCTGCTGAGGGTTGTAACTCTGTCCACTGGCTGCAGGAGTCTGGCTGTAGGTCTGGCTGTAACCCGGATACTGGCTGTAGTTTCCATAGTTGTAGCCTTGATTGTAGTTACCTTGATTGTATGACTGTGCCTAGGGAAGAGAGAAAACGACAACACTTAATACAACTCTTGTTTGATTCCCAGAGTCTCATAATGATGAGAGTGCATGTTGACTTAATTGACAGTTGGGTTCAGGAGAGACTTCATGGTTACCTGTCCCTGGGTGTAGCTTCCACTTCCTGCTGCTTTCTGGTACTGGCCTTGGCGATTGCCGTTGTACCCTCCTCCTCCTCCACCACCACCACCACCTCCTCCAGACTGCTGGTTGCGGTTGTAGGCGCCTCTAGCTGGCGTCGCTACCTCGCGCTGGTTAGTGCCCCAGCGATTCTGCTGGTAGCCCCCTCTGTTGTACCCTGAGAAACACAGAAACGTTGAGTCCCTCGAGCGTTAAAACGGAACCCACGCAGAACGTAGAACAGGCCTCACCTCCTCTGAAGTTCCCTCCTCCTCCTCCACCTCCTCCTCCTCCTCCTCCAGGGCCACCTCGGTTCTGGTAGCCCCCTCGACTACCCCCCCCCTGGGGGCCCGCCGCGGGTATCGAAGCGCTGGAAGCTCCCGCCGCCACGCCCACCCCTGAACCCCCCCTGGCGGTTGTCGAAGCGCTTGTCTGGGGGTGGGCCGGCCTTGCGGCCCTCCTCGATGTACTGCTTGACCAGCACCTCAGCTTCATCGTGCTTCAGCTCCACGTAGGAGACCTCGTCTAGAAACTCTCCAGCTTCTGGGAGCACAAAGTTGGCTACGGGAAGCAGAGGGGCGCGGTCAGGACGGGGGAGGCAGCGCCGTCGAAAGACAAAGAAAAGCGTTATCACCATCTTGTTGACCACGGGGGACAGGGGGGTGGGGGGACGGGGAGAGAGAGGGGGGGAGACGGAAGTGGGGGAGAATACGTTAGGTGATAGAGAAAGTTATACAGGCCTGGAGCAAAACTTGACCTCAAAAGGACTGGGGAGGATTTGCTCCAGTTTAGATAATGGAAATGAAGGAGAAAATAAACGAAATCAAACAAATAAACTATAGATAAACTAAATAGTTATGAAAAGAGGGGTAATAGTCTTGAGCTGCAAGCCACAAGCAGAGCTTGTGGTAGCGTAGTCCTAGTGACATAAGTGCCAAAGTGTGACATAAGTGTCCTGATCATACTACTGGGGTATCTGAACTCCAAACAATGGCTTCCATTAAATTTGTAACTGAAAATGTAATTCGCAGGATGATCCTTCAAGGGTTAATGCCAAAGCCAACACTTGAATCAGACGTCACCCTAGTTGGCAGTGCCAGAGAAATGGGGGATGAAAGTGACAGAACGAGAGAATGAAAAACAGAGGGAAGACAGAGAGTATCTCTCTGGGGGGGAGGGGGGATGGGGGGGGGGAGGGGGGGTCTTCCAACTTTCGTCAAAACAAAAAAAAACATGGCAAATACATTGTCTTGTGTTTTTTATTTTTTGGGGAGGGGGGGGTTATCCATGGAATTCCTACCTTTCATTTCTAAAACAGCATGATCGGGCACATCCTTCCCTTCCTCATCAGTTCGCTTTAACGTTCGCTCTTTAATATCCTCGTCCGTGGGACAAATTACAATAGCCTTGCGTTGAAAACCTTCAAAAGGACGCATTTTTCGTCTCTGGGCTGATCCATATACATTTGTCTAGCGATGGCGACAAGAAAGAAGTACAAGCTTTTTATTATTGTTCGTTTACTTTCGTTACGGCTTCTTTAGGAGGGAAAACTGGATTCCTGCAACGATGAAAGTGTGAGAGTTGTTTTTCATGCCTAGTTCTCTGGAACTACATATTCTCATCTCTCACAACCCCACAGACTTACCTGAGTGTCTAAGTCAGCCGTCTCCTGTCAGAACGAACTTGGGGGACCCGTGGCAACAAGGTTAAGAGTTAAAACTCCAAGCTATGACCTAGTCACACTGCTGCTACCCTGGGCTGACGTCAACATCTGTCTCACAACAACTCCAACTGACAATAAGACAGTTGTCTTCTTCCGTGTCTCCCTAGCAACTGCTGCTCCCGTTCTTACGTCATTCTCACTACGTCACACTAACTCGTCTCAAGCATCGCCAACACACGTGTTAGTCTTCTGTCACGCCATGACGGCTTCACACACCGTCCCCCCCCCGCATGCCCCCAAACTCGACATGGTCACACTGCAAGCTCATCTTCAAGAGTTCCTCCCCTCGAAGGGGGTACACACATATCTCATTACTAATACCAGGGTCCCCAGTTACTTACAGAGCTTACCTGCTTCCTGTCACATGGTCATGTGTCTCCTCATCATGTAACAAACATACACTACCTACCTGTCAATACTCACATGTTCCAAAGCACTCGAATGTCCGTTAGACCGTACCTACCGTAGTTTAACTTTGCCCTTGTCCTGTAAATTTGAGCGTGTTAGTTCACTTACCTTGATGTTTCATTCATTTAACACACAATATTTTTAAGTTCCATATGCAGTCTGTATGTAGATATAACATCTATCTAATCTTACATCAGAGCTGATGTGAGTTTAAACCTGTGCTAACTCTTTAGCATTAACTTAGCAACAGAAGGTGTATTTCTTACTCACCACCCAGCAGTGTTTACTTGATTTCAACATCTTATTTTAGCAGCTTATAGCTTTTTCCAACATGACATACAATCAAGAAATTCAAAAGTATTGAAAAAAAAACATACAATGACAAATTCTGGTTTTCATTTACGGTAATCAAAAACAAACATCATCATGTTCAGGACAAGGGACAGTGAGGTAAGTTCCAGGAGATCAGATGTGGGTCAAGGCTTCTAGAGAAACAGCATATCACAAGTGCATTAATGTACATGTGCATCAGACAACAGCAGAGAGGGGGAAACGGAGGGAGGCGGGAGATGTGACAGTACCTGGTCCAGGATGTAGTTGCGTTTCTTGCGTGCGGCGATCTGGATCAGCCTGTTCAGACACTGTGTGGCCTGTTGGATCAGGATGTCCCAGCGACCTGCATAGTTTCGTTGACGACGCAGTCCCCCCACCTGAAGGGTTATATTAGGAGAAGTTTTATTACTTACATGATATTACTGACTTCAGTGGAGTCGGGTGGCTGAGCGGTTAGGGAGTCGGGCTAGTAATCAGAAGGTTACCGGTTGGAATCCCGGCCATGTCAAAAATGAAGTTGTGTCCTTGGGCACGCCACTTCACCCTACTTGCCTCGGGGGGGGAATGTCCCTGTACTTACTGTAAGTCGCTCTGGATAAGAGCGTCTGCTAAATGTAAGTGTGGTGCCTTTACACAAGCAGCGGCGATTTCATTTTCGGGGCGCCCTGGTTATTGCTTTTAAGTTTAGAACGCAGCTAACGCCTTTCCACAGGGACCCGGGTTCAATTCTAGCCAGGGTCATTTTCTATGCAAACTCCTCCTCTCTCTCTTTCCAACATTTCTGAGTCTCTAAGCCATCTCCATCCCAACAAAGTAGAAATGCTCCAAAAAAACTTTTTTTTAAACTAAAAACGTTTCAATCATCTGACCTTCATTTTCTCCATGATGGCGTTGGTGCCCAGGATGTTGAACCTCTTCTCAGGGTTCTCCTTCGCGTGCTTCAAGGCCCAGGTTGTCTTCCCAGACGCAGGCAGGCCGACCATCATCAGCAGCTGACAAAACACAGACACACGCGGAGAGAAAAACACAAAACACAGAAGTGTTTTACATGTGTAACTGCACACACACCACACACACGCACACACACCACACCACACACACAGTACTTCAGTTAATGTAGCAAATATCAAATGGGTCCCGCTCACCTCGCAGTCAGCTTTGGAGGCCGGCCCGATGGTTCCCCGGACCCTGTCCTCCAGTTTCACATCCTGGATGAAGGTGTATCCTTCTGGGAGGGGGAAGAAGGGCTCCTCTTTCTGCCCAAAGTTGAACTCGATGGCCGAGTTCTTCACCAGGACGTGGGGGATGAGAGCGCGCCCAGCCAGCTCCTCGCGAGAAACACGATACGCCACGTCCAGCCACTTGCCGTTTTTGGAGAAGGCCATCTCGACCTCCTCGCCGCCGTTTTCAAAGTCCTGTACGAGACAGAGGGTCACTACTGCGCCGTTCTACCCTCGTTGGCACGACAACATCCAACCGCTACTTACCACGTAGCAACCCAGGACATCGTTTTCACCAAACTTCTCGCCGTAGTCCTCAAATTTGCAGTCTGAAGACTTTTTCCCCGTTCCTCCGTATCCATAGGAGAAAGGCTCTTCGCCTGTTTTAAAAAGGGGGAAAAAACATGTCATATTTGACAGAATACCGTTTAAAATTCACAGGGTTTGGGTTATATTCTATCTTCTGCCTTTGGAAAACTTGTCAAACTCACCCAGTTGTGTACTGCAGCTGTCCAGCGACCAGCCGATTCTCACCACATGTGGGTCCGGCTCACTACTGGGCAGGTGCTTCACAGAGATCTCCTCGTTTATCTGGACGACAACAAACAAGACCAAATGAAAACCAGGCTCTCGTGGGGATTAAAGACAGGAATTCAGAGAGCGATTTGCAACGGTGCTTTGCATGCATCTGAAAGTCAAATTAGAGAGCCGTACCTTCATTTCAAAGCAGACTCGCCCCTTGTTGACACCATAGGAGGCGCGCGCACCTGACCACAGGTATGCGAAGCCTTCGATAGTCAGGGGATAGCCACTGTACCTGTCGCGTGACACCTTGAAGTGGAGATCACAGTTGTCTGTGGAAGAGAGGGAGTTAACTCAAAGGGGGTGTTACTCTGTAATGGCTTAACATGCAAAAGGGGCTTTGCTTACAGGTATCGATGGCCACCAGAGTGTCGTCGAAGTCTTCCTCCTCCTCTTCCGCTGGGGGCTGAGGGAGAGCGAGCCCTGTGTACCAGCAGAAAACATCAAGCATCTCAACCACAAACAAACAAGAACATCAGCAGATACAAAACTTTTTAAAGTTACAAGCGTAAATTTCTAATGCATCTAACCGTCTGTCCTCTCTGTGCTCGTAATAGCCGTATCCACGGCCTTCTTCGTGCGGTCTCTTGCGGCTCACGCCCTCCTTGTCATCTTCAGATTTGGCCTTGTCAGCCTGCTCCGACTCCATAGCTTCCCATTCGTTGGCTGGTTCTGGCTGCCTGGCCTCCTCCTCCTTCTTCTCCTCCTCCTTCTCCTCCTCTCCTTCGCCTCCTCATTCTTCGCGTCCAGCTCTGGCTTTTGGGCCTCCTTCTGCTCCTCCTTCACAGGCAGATCTGGTTGCTCCTCCTGAGAGACCTGCTCTGGTTGCTCCGCCTCCGGGAGTTCCTCTGGTTGTTCTGCTTCCGGGTCAAGCTGGGGGTCAAGCTGGGGGTCAAGCTGAGGAGGAGACTTGTCTGACTGCTGGGGCTCTGCCTCCATCTTGACCTCTGCGTCCGTCTCCATTTCATCTACGCCCCGAAAAAACATGGAAGAAAGATGTAGACAGTGAGGGAAGGTTGCCTAAGGAATGGTTTCTCATGAACGATGTGTTTTTTTTTACCTAACCTGTTTTAAAAAAGGTTTTGTAATTGTACTAACCTGGTTTAACTGCAGGCTTCTCCTCCAAACGGGGTTCAGGTTCAGGTTCTGATTCAGAATCCTCCGGTTCCTTAACCTCCGGTTCCTTAACCTCCGGTTCCTTAACCTCCGGTTCCTTTACCTCCGGTTCCTTAACCTCCGGTTCTATAATTTGAACTTCTGGTGTATCAGCCCGATCCTCCTGCTTCGTCTCTGACTCGAAGGCCTTTGTGGCCGGAGGCTCAATCACATCATCTGTGAAGTCACCAATCCCATAATTCACTGCAGGGACTCCACCAAACGCCGGCTCTTCATCCAGACTATCTTCTTCACTCTGGCTGTCGATCACATTTTCCTCCTCAGACTGTTCCCCGGCAGGTGCTTGGTTGAGCCGTGTTAGATCTTCCACATGATACGACTCGTCATCTTCCCCTAATTTGTAAAAAATATACTGGTCAATTGTGAACCACACAACAACTGAATAAATGAGTACTATTTTTGTATACAACTCCCTGCAAGGCAACAGATGTACACCGTTAAGTGCATACACACTACATGGCCATGTTTACTACGGACATCTTGCTTCGAAATTAAGTTGAGTTGAAATACCTGACAGACTGTTGCCTCCTTCGAGATAGTCATCGTCCTCATCTCCCCCATCATCTTGTTCTTCCTCCCCATCATCCACAACTTCTGCAACGGGTGGTCGGGAAACCTCTCCCGCTGCTTCGGCATCAATTGCCGCCTTCAACCTTACGACCAGGTCCGCCTTGAGTCCACGAGTGTCGAGGCCACGTAGCTGCAGCTCATCTTTCAGCTCGTTGACTTTGAGCTTCTTCACATTGATTCCGCTCATTTTTCATGCACCGTCCAGTTTCAGTGATCAGCAATCTCAGTCTGGGGAAGAGTTTAGAAGAATATACGTAACTTTCGCTAAAAGATAGCTAGCAAAGCAAAACTATGTAGACTACAGTAAGCGCATGTTTATTAGTTAGCCAGCTAGCTACGTTAGCTAGTCCGCCTAGCTAACAGCTAGCCTATCTACCTTTCCTGTTGACAAACATAACTAGCTAGCTACTCGCTATATTAATCAACGTCTGTCACCAGTCCTACGTTCGCTAACACCACAGTTTGAAACGTCGCCGACACGGTTTGGCTAGCTGTAGACAATACTAGGCTATTTATCAAACTTTAGTATCGCAATGCTTCATCAACTGTGATATAAGTTTCGTTTCTGACTAGCAATGTAGAGCTAGCTAGACGTAGCTAGCAACCGCGTTAGCTTAAACGGTTTCTGCGACAAAGCATTGGTAGATTTCACTTGCAGTTTGCAATCTTAAAGCTACGTTAAATACGTTTAAAACTCAATGCCAAAGCGATAGAATTGCATTACACATATGTACAATAGTTTTCATGCAGGATTGCAAACTAATAATATGCATTGCAAACCTTTTTCCCTCGTCACCAGACCACAATCGTTTCTTGCCAGAAAATCATGCACCGACCGACTGTACAAAATGGACGAATAATGTTCCTGTCTAGCCGCCCTCTGGTCGGTGAGCGCTTCTTGCCTGTGATTGGATTAAAGGCCTGGCTGACATATTTGAAAGAATTCCCCTGAAATAGTGTACCCAGGAGTAAATACATACATTAGTAAAGGGTATGACTAAAAGGAAAGTACATTTGTTTGTTTAGTTTGGTGTGCGTTGCTTTGTATTTATTTGCATTTTTCACATACGGGGTATGGGGGTATAGCTACGTGTGTGGAGGGGTTACAAAATACTATCAAAGACTGATTATAATATATCATGTCAAGTCTTTTCAAGTTGGAGTTTGATGTAGATGACGCTAAGCACACTGATCTGATGACTGATTACATTTAAATGTGCTTCTTTCATTAGCTAAATAAAGATTGCTTTCTGGGTTTTTACCACACGACCGAACGAGAATCTTTTTCCGGAAGCTTATTTTGGTTGCATCAAGGAAACATCCGGTCAAACATCCGTCATTCAAACATGGCGGCATCCTAACACATCTTTAGACCAGCAGGCTACTTAACAACATATTGTTTAGTACATTTTGTTGTTGCATCCATAGTATTGTGCGGTGTCAGAGCCGTAGTACGTGTGATAAGGTAAGTTGCAGCTAGTTAGCCTCGTTTTTGTCCTGCTTGGTGCTACTACGTAGACTAGTTGGCTAGCTCGTGTTTTCTCACAATAGCCGGGGCAATTGTTTTGCCGGTAGATGATTGCAATAGATTAAGCTAATAAATTAACATTACTTCGTAGACCAACCACTTAAACCTGCGTTCTAGTAAATCAGATATCTTGTTGTGGTTGCACACATTACTGGCATTCGTTTCCTGCTAGTCGCTAGGCTAACTTTATATCTGTCATAGATGGCTTCGGGCAGCGGAGAAGGTGCAGGTGCGAGGACGTGTGTGGCAATGCAAGATCTTACCGGAGAGGATACGGCTATTATTGACATGACGACCAGTGAAAAGGTTTACCCTAATCTCAGTTATCCTTGCTTTCCTTGGTCCAGTTTGTAACAATAAAATACATTCCTTCTAACGTGTCTTCCTTTTTATTTACCACGCAGGTTGTTGATCTTCTGAACCAGGCAGCTCTCATTGCTACAGATAGCAAACTCACAGTTCTCAAACAGGTTTGTAATCCTTAAAAATGACGGTTTACATGACATAAGAGATTGTATGCGACATTCTTTTTTTGACCGTGAACAATTCTGTTGTGTTTATTTGATCAGGTTCAGGAGCTGATCATCAACAAAGACCCTTCATTACTTGACAATTTCTTAGACGTAAGAAATCCTGTTGCTTTCACAATCGTAGCACATACGCCAGGGTGTTAAAAATAATGTATTTATCTTACAAATTCTTACTCTCTTTCTATATGTCCATCCCTTGTAGGAGATGATAGCCTTTCAGACTGACAAGTCAATGGAAGTTCGAAAGTTTGTCATTGGCTTCATTGAGGAAGCATGGTATGTCTTCAGACACATTTTTCATTCACCTACATTCACACTGGCAACTCTGTTAGACTAGAAGCTGGTGCTAGTAAAAACAATGTGTTAAATGAAATACATATGACCTGAAATGCGTTCTTATTTCGACAGTAAAAGAGACAACGAGCTTCTCCTGAGGCTGATCGCAAACTTGAACATGCTTCTTAAAGACGAGAGTGTGAACGTGGTGAAGAAGGCCATTCTAACTCTAACGCAGCTCTACAGGGTGGCACTACAGGTACACACAGTCCATGCACTGCACACCGTCGATCGCTGCATGGTAACGGCGTTGCGTAACTAGGTTTTTCCTCTCTCCGTCCCCCCCCAGTGGTTGGTGCGCTCCAAGGCCGTGTCGGAGATGCAGGAGGCCTGCTGGGATATGGTGACTCAGATGAAGGAGGAGGTTTTGGCCCTGTTGGACTTTGACAACGACGGCGTCCGCACGCACGCCATCAAGTTCACGGAGTCGCTCATCATCACTCTCTCTCCCCGGACGTCCGATTCCGACACGCCCAAGAGGCAGGAGGGGGACATCAGCTTGGACAAAGTTCCCAAAGACCACTCCTACATTCGATGCGGTGAGAAAACAGATCTACTTCCTGACGCTCTCGAGACAGAACAGTGTGGAGCTCACGGATAAGTGTGTGTGTACCATGTATGCTGAGGCCTTACCGCAGGGGCCTGGGTTTGAGTCCGGCCGAGGCCCCTTGCTGGATGTCTTCCCCTCTCTCTCTCTCTCCCTCCCTGCCTGCCTTTCCTGTCACACTTCACTTAAACACCTGTACAATAAAGCATGAAAACACCACAAATTATATATATAGAACAGTGTCATACAATTCTCATGAGTTGTGTGACACTGTTCATCGACGACGACAGAATTGATGTGAATGTTCCGATTCTCACGACGGAATGGATGTGAACGTTCCGATTCTCACGACGGAATGGATGTGAACGTTCCGATTCTCACGACGGAATGATGTGAACGTTCCGATTCTCACGACGGAATGGATGTGAACGTTCCGATTCTCACGACGGAACGGATGTGAACGTTCCGATTCTCACAACGGAATGGATGTGAACGTTCCGATTCTCGTGTTTTTTCCTCAGACACGCTCTGTGAGGAGGGGAAGTCCGCTCTGGAGCAGCTTCTGAAGTTCATGGTCCACCCTGCGATCACCAGCATCAACCTGACCACAGCCCTGGGCTCCCTGGCCACACTGGCCCGCCAGAGACCCATGTTCATGTCCAAGGTGGTTCAGGCCTACGAGACGCTACACTGGTACGCTCTCCTCTCACTACAAACACACTGGACACTCTCCTCAGTCCACACACTACAAACACTCCTCGGTCCACACACTACAAACACTCTCCTCAGTCCACACACTACAAACACTCTCCTCAGTCCACACACTACAAACACTCTCCTCAGTCCACACACTACAAACACTCTCCTCAGTCCACACACTACAAACACTCTCCTCAGTCCACACACTACAAACACTCTCCTCAGTCCACACACTACAAACACTCTCCTCAGTCCACACACTACAAACACTCTCCTCAGTCCACACACTACAAACACACTGGACACTCTCCTTAGTCCACACACTACAAACACTCTCCTCAGTCCACACACTACAAACACTCTCCTCGGTCCACACACTACAAACACACTGGACACTCCTCAGTCCACACACTACAAACACTCTCCTCAGTCCACACACTGGAAACACTCTCCTCAGTCCACACACTGGAAACACTCTCCTCAGTCCACACACTGGAAACACTCTCCTCAGTCCACACACTGGAAACACTCTCCTCAGTCCCACACACTGGAAACACTCTCCTCAGTCCACACACTGGAAACACTCTCCTCAGTCCACACACTGGAAACACTCTCCTCAGTCCACACACTACAAACACTCTCCTCAGTCCACACACTGGAAACACTCTCCTCAGTCCACACACTGGAAACACTCTCCTCAGTCCACACACTGGAAACACTCTCCTCAGTCCACACACTGGAAACACTCTCCTCAGTCCACACACTGGAAACACTCTCCTCAGTCCACACACTGGACACACTCTCCTCTCGCCTATAAACACACTGGAATGCTTAATATGCTGTATCTTAAATAGAGTATAATGTGATTATGTACGGTTATTGGAGAGCTTGTCAGTCTATGTGCGATATACAATTAAAAATAGGAGTGTTGAAGATCTCATTTCTAATCCTCAGCTAACCTGCCCCCGACCTTGGCCAAGTCCCAGGTGAGCAGCGTGCGTAAGAACCTGAAGCTCCACCTGGTGGCCGTCCTGCGTCACCCCTGCAGCCTGGAGTTCCAGGGGCAGATCAGCACGCTGCTGCTGGACCTGGGCATGTCTCAGAACGAGATCACACGGATCACACCGTCCGTGAGAGAGCAGCGCAAACGACCTCGCCACGAGCCCTACGCCGAGGGCAAGAAGATCAAGATCGGTGAGGCGATGTTTAAAAAAAAATATATATATATATATATATTGTATTTATTTACCCTGAAACCCAAGCAGAACCTTCAACAAACATCTTGCCATATTTCCAGAACCTGCTCTGATGGAGGACGATGAGGACAAAGAAGATCCCGCCCCTCCGTCCGTCTCCAAGCCCTCCTCCACCCCGGCAGCACAGTCGGCCATCGACCTCACGGCTGACTTCCTGCGGCCCCTGCTCTCCCCTGAGAACGTGGCCAATCTGGTGAGACCAGGAGGCCACGCCTTTCATCGTCCTGATTTACCTTTCCCTTTAGTCATTTAGCAGACGCTCTTATCCAGAGCGACTTACACTAAGTACAGGGACATTCCCCCTAGGCAAGTAGGGTGAAGTGCCTTGCCCAAGGACACAACGTCATTGCACACGACCGGGAATCGAACCGGCAACCTTCTGATTACTAGCACCATTCCCTAACCGCTCAGCCACCTGACTCCCATATGCCGTGTGTGTCCCTCCCCGTGGACGCTCATCCAGCTGACGCCTTGTGTGTGTGTGTGTGTTCCAGGTGCTCATCAGCATGGTATACCTGCCGGATGTCATGCCAGCTTCCTTCCAGGCCACGTACACTCCCGTGGAGTCTGCAGGCACAGACGCTCAGATCAAACACCTGGCCAGGCTGATGGCTACGCAGATGACATCAGCTGGGATAGGACCGGGTGAGGACGAGGGGCGTAGAGGCAGCATGCAAGCTGTAGAGGCAGCACGCATGGGGAAGCTGTAGAGGCAGCACGCAGGCTGTAGAGGCAGCACGCAGGGGGAAGCTGTAGAGGCAGCATGCAAGCTGTAGAGGCAGCACGCAGGGGGAAGCTGTAGAGGCAGCACGCAGGGGGAAGCTGTAGAGGCAGCATGCAAGCTGTTGAGGCAGCATGCAAGCTGTAGAGGCAGCAGGCAGGGGGAAGCTGTAAAGTACACCATCACCGTCTGTGTGTGCAGCGCTTCACTCAAACTACAGAATGGAGGCCGCTGTCTGATTTGCATCGACTACCATTCCCATGACGTACGGCGTCCCGCCCGCTCTTGTCTCTCCTCCCGCAGGACTGGAGCAGTGCAGAGTGCGAGACGAGGACACCGGGAAGGACGACAACGAGGAAGGAGAATCCTCCAACTCCAAAGACTTGCTCATCAAGCGCAAAGTGTCCCTGGGGCAGGCCATCTCTGTGGTGGGGGGCTACGACAAGAGCCAGGCTCCCGAGGAGGCCCCCCTGGTGAAGAGACTGCCTGAGCCCATCGTACCCTCCGCACAGACCAAGTGAGTCTCTCCCCTGTGCCCTGGTGCTCAGCTGTGGTCTCTCCTCTGCTCTGCTCTCTCTCAATGTCGCTCTCCCCTCGTTGTGATTCGTCAGGGCTCCGGGCGCCAGCGGCAGGAAGAAGGTGTTCCGATTGGCCGACGTGATCCAGCCGCTGAGCGAGGCCCAGGTGGAGAAGCTGACCAACATGGCCGTCAGGAGGATCCTCAACTCGGAGAAGGCCATCGCTCAGAGCGGGATGGCTCATGTGAGGGCTTCATGTCATGATGTTTACATCTCTGGGACAGCCTACAAGCCTGTTTCTCTTTCATCTCCCCTTCACCTACAAGCCTGTTTCTCCTTCATCTCCCCTTCACCTACAAGCCTGTTTCTCCTTCATCTCCCCTTCACCTACAAGCCTGTTTCTCTTTCATCTCCCCTTCACCTTACACGCCTGTTTCTCCTTCATCTCCCCTTCACCTACAAGCCTGTTTCTCCTTCATCTCCCCTTCACCTACAAGCCTGTTTTTACTTCATCTCCCTTCACCTACAAGCCTGTTTCTCCATCTCCCCTTCACCTACAAGCCTGTTTCTCCTTCATCTCCCCTTCACCTACAAGCCTGTTTCTCTCCTCATCTCCCCTTCACCTACAAGCCTGTTTCTCTTTCATCTCCCCTTCACCTACAAGCCTGTTTTTACTTCATCTCCCCTTCACCTACAAGCCTGTTTCTCCTTCATCTCCCCTTCACCTACAAGCCTGTTTCTCCTTCATCTCCCCTTCACCTACAAGCCTGTTTCTCCCTCATCTCCCCTTCACTTACAAGCCTGTTTCTCCCTCATCTCCCCTTCACTTACAAGCCTGTTTCTCCTTCATCTCCCCTTCACCTACAAGCCTGTTTCTCTTTCATCTCCCCTTCACCTACAAGCCTGTTTCTCCTTCATCTCCCTTCACCTACATGCCTGTTTTCTCCTTCATCTCCCCTTCACCTACAAGCCTGTTTCTCCTTCATCTCCCCTTCACCTACAAGCCTGTTTCTCCTTCACCTCCCCTTCACCTACAAGCCTGTTTCTCCATCTCCCCTTCACCTACAAGCCTGTTTTCTTCTCCATCTCCCCTTCACCTACAAGCCTGTTTCTCCATCTCCCCTTCACCTACAAGCCTGTTTCTTCTCCATCTCCCCTTCACCTACAAGCCTGTTTCTCCCCTCATCTCCCCTGCTGCAGGTGCGTGTCAAGCTCCTGGCCAGGCTGGTGACCCAGTTCGAGGGGATGATGAAGGGGAACGTGCTGGAGTTCATCCTGGAGGACATACGAGGCCGTATCGACCTGGCCTTCTCCCTCCTCTACCAGGAGTACAACACCTACATCAGCCAGCAGCCAGCGGGCCTGCTGGAGAGCTACGACCACTGCCTGTACACCCTGCTGTCAGGGCTGCAGGAGAAGCCCGAGCAGAGGGACGGGTGAGCAGCAGGCGACAGGCGCATCTGGAGGGGTTAGCTCAGTGGTTAGAGCATCTGACTGCAGATCACAGGTTCACCCTGTGAATGTTGCTTTGGATAGAGTTGTGCTGAATAAAAACATGTATTACTTGTGAGGGCAGGCTATGTCAACATTTGTTTATAGAATGTGTGTATATACAGTATGTGTGTGTGTGTGTGTTCCTGATGACCAAAGTATTTCCATCTGCCTCTTCCAGGCTCTTCACCAAGCTGGTACTGGAGGCTCCCATCATCACAGAATCGGCATTAGAAGTGATCAGGCGTTACTGTGAGGATGAGGTAATCTTCTGAAACGGTCTCTTGACGACCTATCACAGGGCTGCTCTGTCTCTTGACGACCTATCACAGGGCAGCTCTGTCTCTTGACGACCTATCACAGGGCTGCTCTGTCTCTTGACGACCTATCACAGGGCAGCTGTGTCTCTTGACGACCTATCACAGGGCCGCTCTGTCAGGACGTTGAGTGTTGTTTTGTTTGTGTCTCAGTCTCGGGTGTACCTTGGCATGACCACCCTGAAGGAGCTGATCGTCAAGCGCCCCTCCAGGCAGTTCCAGTATCTCCACGTGCTTCTGGATCTCAGCTCACACGAAAAGGAGAAGGTGGTCTATCACTTTCTGTGTTTCTTATCAAAGCTCCACAACTTTATTGATTTAATGGGACTCAAATGTGTGTTGGAGTGGCACACTTGAGTGTGCCAACCTTCAGTATCCATTTATTTTTGTTATACATGCAAGTATTTGATTTGATAATCCTGAACCCACTAGCATATTTTCCATCTCCAAACACAAGCGCTGTCTCACGTCCATGGATCTGTGTTTGACTTCAGGTGCGCTCTAACGCCCTGTCCTTCATCAAGAGGATGTACGAGAAGGACCAGCTCAGAGACTACATCGAGAAGTTCGCCCTGAACTACATGCAGCTTCTCGTTCATCCAAACCCCCCCTCCTTACTCTTTGGGGCCGACAAGGACACAGGTTGGAAAAACGTTTTTCCCCCGAAAGATCGTCAAAATGTTTTGAAAATGTTTTCTCCAAAAAGACCGTCCCCCCTGTGTGTCCCTCGTGTGTCCCCTCATGTGTCCCCTCGTGTCCCCCCTCCAGAGGTGGCCTCCCCCTGGACTGAAGACACAGTGAGGCAGTGTCTGTACCTGTACCTCTCCCTCCTGCCTCTCAACCACCGCCTGGTCCACGAGCTGGCCTCAGTCTACACGGAGGCCATCGCTGACATCAAGCGCAGTGTGCTGCGTGTGGTGGAGCAGCCCGTAAGTTCTGGTTCCCTTCGCCGCACATGCTCAGTTCATCCCCTCAGGGTTGATGTTCTCCGTTAAGAGTGTGTGTTATGTTGTTTAATTGTAACTTGTTTAACTTCATGCTCTTATGATTCTTCCCTTTGGCACTTATTTTTGTTTTTTCACAATGTACGCTTCATGTTTGACTACTTGCAATGTTGGCGATATCTCGTTGTTATGATCAGTGACCTATGCACTTTTGTAAAGCTCTCTCTTGGAAGTCGCTTTGGATAAAAGCGTCTGCTAATGAATAAATGTAAATGTAAGAGTGGATGTTCTTGGTTCTGTAGATCCGCGGGATGGGGATGAACTCCCCAGACCTGCTGCTGCTGGTGGAGAACTGCCCCAAAGGAGCCGAGACGCTGGTCACACGCTGTCTGCACATTCTGACGGATAAAGGTGAAAACGTGCTCTCGGTTTGAAGGCTGTGAGCCGGTGAAGGGTTGTGTCTGTCTTCTGACCCATGCCTCTCCTCCCTCAGTGCCCCCATCTCCAGAGCTGGTGGAGAGAGTCAGGGACCTGTACCACAAACGGGTGCCAGACGTTCGCTTCCTGATCCCAGTCATAAACGGCCTGGAAAAGGTGAGCTTCCATCCAAACGGCACGGTTTCCACGGCAACGATGACTGTGTTTGACGGCGAAAGAGGAAGGGTCCGTGTTAAAGTGATTTGATCCTTGCTGTGCAGAAAGAAGTGATCCAGGCCCTTCCTAAGCTGATCAAGCTGAACCCCATCGTGGTGAAGGAGGTCTTTAATCGTCTGCTTGGAACACAGCACAGTAAGTGGTGGTCTGTCCATAAGACAACCTTTTTCAAACCCAGCATGTTGTAGATGTTTCCCTGCTCCAACTTGCTTGCTTGATAGCCGCCATAATTTGAGTGGTTGTTATAAATGGTGGGAGGGGGTCCCTGAAGACCAGGGTTGAGAAAGCCTGTTTTAAGATCTCCTGTCTACTTCCTGCTTCCTGTGAACTTCCTGCTTCCTGTGGTGTAGGTGAGGGCAGCTCCTCCATGTCTCCTCTCACCCCCGGGGAGCTCCTCATCGCCTTGCACAACATCGACTCAACCAAGTGTGACATGAAGTCTATCATCAAAGGTCAGTCATCCCCACCCCCCCTCCTCCCTCCCCCCTCCTCCCTCCCCCCCTCCTCCCTTCACCCCCTCCCTCCCCCCCCCCTCCCTCCCCCCCTCCTCCCTCCTCCCCCTCCTCCCTCCCCCCCTCCTCCCTCCCCCCCTCCTCCCTTCACCCCCTCCCTCTCCCTCCCCCCCTCCTCCCTCCTCTCCCCCTCCTCCTCCCCCTCCTCCCTTCACCCCCTCCCTCCTCCCCCTCCTCCCTTCACCCCCTCCCTCCCCCCCCTCCTCCCCCACCCCCTCCTCCCTCCCCCCCTCCTCCCTTCACCCCCTCCCTCTCCCTCCTCTCCTCCCTCCTCCTCCCTCCCTCCCCCCCCCTCCTCCCTTCACCCCCCTCCCTCCTCCCCCTCCTCCCTTCTCCTCCCCCTCCCCCCCCCCTCCTCCCTTCACCCCCTCTCCCTCCCTTCCTCCCCCCCTCCCTCTCCCTCTCCCCCTCCCTCCCCCCCCTCCCTCTCCCCCTCCTCCCTCCCCCCCCTCCTCCCTTCACCACCCCCTCCCTCCTCCCCCTCCTCCCTCCCTCCCTCCCCCCTCCTCCCTTCACCCCCTCCCTCCTCCCCCCTCCCTTCCCCCCCTCCCCCTCCCCCCCTCGCTCCCTTCACCCCCCTCCTCCCTTCGTCCTCGTCCTCCCTCCCCCCCCTCCCTCCCCCCCCTCCTCCCTGCCTCCCCCTCCTCCCTCCCCCCCCCTCCTCCCTTCACCCCCCTCCCTCCTCCCCCTCCTCCCTTCACCCCCCCCTCCTCCCCCCCTCCCTCCCCTTCACCCCCCCTCCCCCCCTCCTCCCTTCCCCCCCTCCTCCCTTCACCCCCTCCCCTCCCTCCCTCCCCCCTCCTCCCGTTTCCCGCCTCTCCCCCCCTCCTCCCTTCACCCCCTCCCTCCCCCCCTCCTCCCTTCCCCCCTCCCTCCCCCCTCCTCCCCTCCCCTACACCCACAATCCTCATCATCCGACACACGGCTGAACGGGAGTCAGGTGGCTGAGCGGTTGGGATCGGGCTTGTAATCAGAAGGTTGCCGGTTCGATTCCAGGCCGTGTAAAAAAAAAGTTGTGTCCTTGGGCAAGGCACTTCACCGTACTTGCCTCGGGGGAATGTCCCTGTACTTACTGTAAGTCGCTCTGGATAAGAGCGTCTGCTTAATGACTAAATGTAAATGCACGACGACTCGTGTCGCCTCCCACCGACGTCTCCAGCTGACCCCCAGCCGTGTCGTCTGTCTCTCCCAGCCACCAACCTGTGCTTCGGGGAGAAGAACGTGTACACGTCAGAGGTCCTGGCGGTGGTGATGCAGCAGCTGATGGAGCAGAGCCCGCTCCCCATCCTGCTGATGCGTACGGTCATCCAGTCCCTCACCATGTACCCTCGGCTGGGTGGCTTCATCATGAACATCCTGTCACGCCTCATCCTCAAGCAGGTCAGACTCCGCCCCCCCCTCACACATCCCATAATGATGACGACGACAGTTGCGCTCCGCCGCTGAGATAGAGGCATCCCCCGGACCTCCCTGTCTTCCTCTGAGGGAATTGTAGAGCGTGCAGGAACAGGGAGACTGGTCACTTCCTGTTCAGGAGGATGTCACTTCCTGTTTCAGGAGGATGTAGTATCGTGTTTGTGGTAACTTTCCGCATCACTTCCTGTTTCAGGAGGATGTAGTATCGTGTTTGTGGTAACTTGCCGCATCAGAATCAGCTTTATTGGCCAAGTGTGTACACATACAAGGGATTCAGCTTTACATTTCTGCTCTCGATGTTCTCACACAGAATACACATTAGAAAGTTAGATTAAGAGTAAGAAAAACAATGGCAAGTAGACAGTGCAAATATAACCGTTTTTTGTTGTTGTGTATATATAAGACAATACAAATGCATAGGATGTCTCCTCTTGTTGTGAACCGTCCCTCCCGCTGGCTGTGCAGGTGTGGAAGTACCCCAAGGTGTGGGAGGGCTTTGTGAAGTGCTGCCAGAGGACCAAGCCTCAGTCCTTCAGCGTGCTGCTTCAGCTGCCCCCGCCGCAGCTCACCAGCGTGTTCGAACGCTGCCCGGAGATGAGGGACCCTCTCCTGCAGCACGTCCACTCCTTCACCCCACACCAGGTAGCACCCGGCGGCCATCTTGGATCGCGAAGAGTCTCTCGTGATGTCCCACCGCCCGACTAAAGGGCCTGAGAGCTCACTTTTTTGTTTTTTTTTGTTTGAACGTGTTTGATGTAAACGATACACTCGTTGCTATGTTACAGCAAGCCCACATCCCTGCCTCTGTGATGGCTGTGCTGGAGTTCAACATGAAGAAGCCAGAACCAGAGCCCTTTGGAGCCTGTTGTGGAGAAGGAGGTGATGGACCAACCGTCGCTAGCAAGATCGTATCAGACGGCCATCTTGTCCTCCCAGTGGTCTTATAATTTGTCTTCTCAAAGATTCTTCTTAACGCTTGTCACTTCTGTTCTGTTTTACCACACGTAGATGGAGCTAGCCACAGTCGTGGCTGTAGTTAGGCCGGAACCTCCTCTGGAACCACTGAAGGAACCGGAACCCGTGGTACAGCAGAGAGCGCCAGAGAGAGAGCCTGTGGTACAGCAGAGAGCGCCAGAGAGAGAGCCTGTGGTACAGCAGAGAGCGCCAGAGAGAGAGAGACCCCGTGGTACAGCAGAGGGCGCCAGAGAGAGACCCCGTGGTACAGCAGAGAGCGCCAAAGCCCAAGGAAGAAGAGGAGCCGATGGAAATAGGGCAACCAGAGCAAGCCGTTCAACAGGAGAACACAGGCAGTACCACTCAGGGTACAACAGGTCTGTGTACATTTCTTGTCTGTAATATTGATATTCATGTGTAAAAGGTGACTATGGTGGTAGTTTTAAGTAGAGTAAATCATGGATGATCATTCTTCTAGGTGGAGTTACCTGTGGTAGAAGAACGCTGTTTATCATCAGGCCCTGTAGAGGCAGTGGAGGAACCGATGGAGGCGCTAACTGAGCCCTCCCTAGAAGTTAACGACACGTCTAAAGATGTCACAGACGACAGGACCACAGAACCTGAATCTGACAGTCGGACAGAAGATGGCGAATGATTCAGATAAAACAAACGGATACTAAAGAATTAAGTGCGACAATGTATTTTCGAAAATAGTCGTTGTTTAGTTGGTTTAAGCCTAGGTTACATGTTTTTGTCTGGAAAATGTCTTGGAAATGTCTTTGTCATGATGAATAAAACAGTTTCTAAGATTGTATCACGTCTATATCTTTGGCTGTGGTCTGGGCGCGCGATCAAACGTGCACGTGCATTGTGCTTAGCAACCGGATTGTTTACTATCGCAACCAACTCTATGTTTCTAGAGAATGTAAAAAGCCGACGGCAGTATTTTGAGCTGTCGATTTATAGTTTCTCTTAAGTTTAAAGAATTGGTCGTATGTTGCATGTGTGGTTAAATACGACTTTTGGCGAATTGTGTGAAGCTACTCTTACAATTTAGCAGCATTGCCAGTGCAAAGTAAACGTTTGATAAATCATAGAGATATGGCGTCTCCTGAGCCTGTGCCGACCAACCAAACGGAAGAAATGACGGTCAACTTCAAGGCTTTTTGCTGAAGAACAGCACTAAAAGTGACATCAACCTGTGAGTATAAAGTGGTGGTTGTAGTTTGGATTGTCAAGCATTATAAGTTAGACTATGCGTGTGAGTTAATCAGAGTTGATTCGGCACTTCACTTTCCAGCTACGACCACTTGGCACGGTTACTAACCAAGGTGATGGATGAACGTCCAGAAAATGTGGTCGACATCTTTGAAGATATGAGTCGTGAGGTGAAGCGGGGAATGCTTCCTGAAACGCAGAGCACACTGCGAGATGTGGCTTTCATTCCTGCAACCCAGCTGTTGGCTGAGAAGCAGAGATTGCTGTTCACTCGGGGTGGCGGGGACGAGGGTGACCAGGAGGAGGAGCTGGTGAGTTTTCAAAACTTGGAAAAGAGACATCTAGCCTAAATAAACAATATCCTGTGGATCTAGTCAATCAAAATGCGCTCCCCCCCCTGTGTTATCAGGTTGATACACCCCTTCCCAATGTAGGAGAGCTTGCCTTTTTCCTAGAGCAAGCTGGAGTTGGTCTGGGCAGAGAGGAGATGCTCAGAATATTCCTAGCGCTCAAACACCTGGTGGACACACAACCTCTGCATCGCTGCCGGTTTTGGGGCAAGATTCTGGGAACGGACAGTAACTATATAGTGGCCGAAGGCGAGTACAGAGAGGGGGAGGAGGAAGAGGAGGAGGTGGTGGAGGAGGTGGTGGAGGAGGAGGAGAAGAGAGAGGCTCGGGAGGAGGAGGAGGACACTGAGGTCGTAGACGTGGTGAGTAGAACAAGACGATAACGAGAATAAAAGCTGTTTCCTTAATACTGTCCTTCACGATGATAATCAGAGGCCTGTGTTTTTGCTGTACTTCACGTTCATTAAAACCCCCGGGGCGATCTGTTTCCCTTTAGGCAGACCCTCTCCCTCGCTCTACCTACAAGCCTCCACCGGTGGTGCCAAAAGAGGAAAACCGCACAGGAGCTAACAAGTACAGCTACTTCGTCTGCACAGAGCCGGGCCTTCCTTGGGTGAAGCTGCCGGCTGTGACTCCGGCCCAGGTGACGGCTGCACGTCACATACGCAAGTTCTTCACAGGCAGACTGGACGCCCCTGTCATCAGCTACCCTCCGTTCCCAGGGCAACGAGGCCAACTACCTCAGGGCCCAAATCGCTCGCATCTCAGCCGGCTCACACGTCAGTCCCCTGGGCTTCTACCAGTTCGGAGAGGAAGAAGGGTGAGGAAGAGGAGGAGGGCGCTCGAGACGGCTACGAGGAGAACCCCGACTTCGAGGGCATACCTGTTCACGAGATGGCCGAATCTCTGTCTGCCTGGGTGCATCACGTCCAGCACATCTTACAACAGGTAAACGGTCGATACGATCTGTGGATTGTAGCATCCCGTGTCCTTCGCTGCCGTACACGTAACGGCTCCGTCACAGTCACGGCAGCACGGATGCTGACAGGCGGTCTCCTTCCTGCAGGGTCGCTGTGTGTGGGTGAACCAGGTGGAGAAGCTGGAGGACGACTTTGAGGAGGAAGGAGAAGAGGAGAAGGAGGAGGAGCCTGACGAGCCAGAGCCAGAAGTGGGGCCCCCCCCTCCTCACTCCTCTCACTGAGGACCAAGGTGAGACCCCCTCACCCCCCACCCCCCCCTTCTCTACAGGCCTCGAAGCCCCCCCCTCCCCCCCCTCCTGCTTTCTGCTCTGATAAAGTGCTGGTGTTGTGTTTGTTGCAGAGGTGTTGGAGACTCCTCCCTGGAGTTCCAGGATGTCTTCACACCTTATTTCTCAGTTCGCTGTTGCCGTCCTGCGCTCCAACCTGTGGCCAGGAGCATATTCGTACGCGAGTGGCAAGTAAGATGGGATTTCTCAGTCTGAGTCAAAAGTACCAAAGCCTGGGTTAGACAACATCCCAGTTTGAAGACAAACAATATTCTGTTCTTGTTATCTGTGTAGGAAATTCGAGAACATCTACATTGGCTGGGGGGTGAAGTTCGCTGGGGACGGCTACACCCCAAGCGGGGCCCCCCCGCGCCCCAGCGAGAGTACCCCAGCGGGCCAGAGATCACGGAGGCCCAGGACCCCAGCCTGGAGGAGGAGCAGGCGCTGAAGGCTGCTCTGGAGGACCAGAGGGCCGCCCAGGAGGAGGCAGAGGGGCTGGACGGGGAGGAGGAGGAGGAGGAGGAAGACGACTGAGACTGGGGAGGAGGAGGAGGAGGAGGAGGACGACTGAGACTGGGGAGGAGGAGGAGGAGGAGGAGGACTGAGACTGGGGAGGAGGAGGAGGAGGACGACTGAGACTGGGGAGGAGGAGGAGGAGGAGGAGGACGACTGAGACTGGGGAGGAGGAGGAGGAGGAGGAGGAGGAGGACGACTGAGACTGGGGAGGAGGAGGAGGAGGACGACTGAGACGGGGAGGAGGACTGAGACTGGGGAGGAGGAGGAGGACTGAGACTGGGGAGGAGGAGGAGGACGACTGAGACTGGGGAGGAGGAGGAGGACGACTGAGACTGGGGAGGAGGAGGAGGAGGACGACTGAGACTGGGGAGGAGGAGGAGGACGACTGAGACTGGGGAGGAGGAGGAGGACGACTGAGACTGGGGAGGAGGAGGAGGAGGACGACTGAGACTGGGGAGGAGGAGGAGGAGGACGACTGAGACTGGGGAGGAGGAGGACGACTGAGACTAGGGGAGGAGGAGGAGGAGGACGACTGAGACCGGGGAGGAGGAGGAGGACGACTGAGACTGGGGAGGAGGAGGAGGAGGACGACTGAGACTGGGGGAGGAGGAGGACGACTGAGACTGGGGAGGAGGAGGAGGACGACTGAGACTGGGGAGGAGGAGGAGGAGGACGACTGAGACTGGGGAGGAGGAGGAGGAGGACGACTGAGACTGGGGAGGAGGAGGAGGAGGACGACTGGGGAGGAGGAGGAGGACTGAGACTGGGGAGGAGGAGGAGGAGGACGACTGAGACCGGGGAGGAGGAGGAGGAGGACGACTGAGACTGGGGGAGGAGGAGGAGGAGGAGGACGACTGAGACTGGGGAGGAGGAGGACGACTGAGACCGGGGAAATCAGATTTGATGGAAAAAAAGGTAGACTTGAGATATTTTATTACCTGGGGAAAAAAAGTGTTGACTTTGTTACAGTTAATACCAATAAAGGAATTCTCACATTAATGTTGTTTTGTTCGATCAGTTTTAAGTTTACAATGCTAGTAAAAAAAGAGCTAAACAAATAAAGTTTGATTTGATGTTCTGTTCCATCCAGTGTGTCATTTGGGTCGAGAGCCAGTGTCACTGCAGAACCAAACTACTGGATTTAGGCAGAGCCACGGTTTGACCTTTTAAATCATGTAGTAATACAAAGACATGGACGTAAAGTACATCTCTAAAACTGTAGTTTATTTACACGAGGACAAACACTGAGTCCACACTTCAGATTGAACACTGCAAAGTTTTCTCTATTCCATTTAAACTTGGCTATCTGGGTCCATTTACACTATATTTACAGTCAATCAGATGAACAGTAATCAAATAGTTCCTTATAACTTTTCATCTATGGAGCAGTTCCTTGACAATAATGGGATAATCCATGAAAAATAGGACTTCATTATTTTACTGTAATATTCTGTGCTTCTGCTTTTAGACATGTTGAAAATAGCTTCTTTGAATGTCATGGATGTGGCGAATTTGAGTCGAATAATATAAATAGTCCTTAAAGTGTGGCAGTTATGATTATCTTGTCAATTATCACTCATTCATCTCATCTTTTAGTTGTTAGAAATACGATTGTTGCTTCCCGTTATGACCAATGTACAGATGATCATTTTAAAAAGAAGATTTACTGAGATACAAATCAACAAGTCTATAAATACATACCTGGATTTAACGGAATAGCACGATAAAACAGCCTTATTTTTGGTGAGATGATATGAGATATTTTACTGTTCCTTTTCTGGGGCTTCTGATGGCAACAGTGGTTGCAGCTTTCAACCCATTTGTTTAACCTAAAAACATATTTTAATCTCGTAACTAATTGACAGACTACTGTCAATAACTATACAGTGGCATTTGTTGTCAAGGGGAGGGTCAACAATCTCAGTCCTCATAGAATAAATCAAAGGCCTGAATTATGGTAACATCATGGTTATAGAAAATAGTAATTTCTATCAACCAGAATAATACAAGCCTATCTCAGACCTGTGAGGAATTAAAGATATTCTACCTTGTGTGTCTGTGGTAATCTACCAGTCACTATGAGAGTTGGGGTGTACATAGGATCTAAAACAGCCTGCCTGAATAGAAATACCTTACACCCTCGGGATGCTTGTAATGAAATCACTCAAATAATTCTACAATGCAAGAGAGACAGTAGAGATTAGTACATGACAGTAATTTAACACGTGATAAAACCGTTGTTTAAAGATTACTTCAGCGAGAGTCCATCGGTTTCCAATGGTGCTTTGGAGAAGCTTGATTCTCTAGCACATCAAAGCATGTTGGTCTCTTCTAACTATTCTGCTTTGTAGTAGTTCTCCCTCGCGGTAGTCCTGTTCACGTTTCTCATCACAAACTGTCGTTTTAACTCATCCTTGCTCAGCGCACCATATGTGATGTGTTGACGACAGTGTCTGTCCAACTTTGGCTTGTTTGGGCACAACCTGTCTGAGTGTGTGCAGGACTGGCCTGGTGCACACACTCCTCGTCCTCCTCTTCCTCCTCCACAGCAACTCTCCAGAGTGTCCATATCTGTGTTGCTGACCTCAACCTTCCCCTGGTGGATGGAGGTGGCAGCTGCGGGCAGTGTAAGACAGTCATTCCTGTTATAGGCCAACTGTCATTTATCATTTAAACTCAATTTTACTTTCTGTGTTGAGGGATCTCCTGAGGTAATGTTAATGTAGGCAGCTGCTTAATGTCAATAGACGTCACTGACTGCAAAAACGTTGGTGTGATGAGGTAAAACGTGTGAGTTAGGTAAAATACGTCATAACTGTTCGAAGTTCTTTGGAAAAAGTAATTTACCGTAAACTAGCCCATCTTCTTCTGCCGATCCAGGTACTTCTGTCTCAATCCGACGGGAAGCTCGTCCACGGAGATCATGCCGGGAGGATTGACCCACCTGTGAGGAAAACAGGGACCAAGATTACCAGGTACAGTGAATAACGCTAACATCTGAACCACAGTATTTACAGGGTACAGTTGTATATGCATAACATCTGAACTCACAGGATTAAGCACTGTGGTATAATATCACAGCTGTACCACACACGTATTTACAGGGTACAGTGTATAATGATAACATCTGAACCACAGTATTTACAGGGTACAGTGTATAATGATCACATCTGAACCACAGTATTTACAGGGTACAGTGTAACACAAACACCTGTCCTCAGGTGCGTGGGGGAGACAGCTGTGTGTGAGGTCTTACCCGGGAATGAGGTCAGGTGGGACAGGGAGGGGTTTGAGGAAGCCTTCCCTGCCGACGAGCCAATACGTGTTCTCCACTCCTTTCCCCTGGAGACAGAACACGGATGAAGCACGCCAATTATAAAACACATGAATTATGAATGACCACATCATTGTTTTAGTTATGAGGATGTGTGTGGAAGGGGGAGTTATGTGTGTATGGGGGGGGTGGGGGTTGTGTGTGTGTGTGTGTGTGTGTGTGTGTGTGTGTGTGCCTGTGTGTGTGTGTGTGTGTGTGTGTGTGTGTGTGTGTGCTGTGTGTGTGTGTGTGTGTGTGTGTGTGTGTGTGTGTCTGTGTGTGTGTGCCTGTGTGTGTGCCTGTGTGTGTGTGTGTGTGTGCCTGTGTGTGTGTGTGTGTTGTGTGTGTGTGTGTGTGTGTGTGTGTGTGTGTGTGTGTGTGTGTGTGTGTGTGTGTGTGTGTGTGTGTACCTTCAGCTCTGTCATGCCTCGGTTGTCTATCTTGTATCCCTGGTTCAGGATATTCAGGATTGCTACTGTGCTTTTGTTGACGTGGACCCTGTAAGCTGAACAGACAACAGGACAGCATTAGTCATACTCACACACAAGCCCTGAAAACGCACTCTGTAATCCACGACCAGACTTTCTTTGTTTCAACAATGATGTGATGAGATTGTAAGAGTACGGAGTCCCAAGTGCTAAACGCAAGCTGTTATCACTGTCGTTGTGTTTACCATTTGTCCCAAAATAAGTCAGAATCCAAATAACGTAATTTTTTGTTCGAACGTATCTTGCGTTCAAGACTTCCTGTCAAAGGCACCTGTACTACAGCACAGTCATCGGAACGCGGAATGTTCCCGGTTCTAGAATGACAGGGGCATTCTAGAGTGTTTCCTCCAGATTCTAAGACCGTGTTTGGGGGTTAGAAAATCCTTGACTACGTTTTCAGTCCTCTAATGTTCTTAGAATGCTGGGATGAAGCAGCTCTCTAAGAAGAACTCAGGTCCCAATAAAGCCTGGGAACATGGTATGAACACCAGCTGTATCGCTGCTGCAGTTTACCTTCCTGGCCAGCAGATGGGAGTAGAGTATAACTGGGTCTAACTAGCTGCTATAGATTAGCAGCTAGTTAGTTACAGAGCCATATAAACTTTGTATATGGCTCTGGTTAGTCATAAACAAATAATTATTTGGAAATCCAATCTTTAAATCAGAGAAATTAACCTTTTGTAATACCGATATCAAATCTGAATCATGTCGACACGTGAGTTCAGCATTTCAAACTTTTTAAATCAAACTTTAGCACGAGAGCTGTGTATTCGATTTGGCTAACCACCAACTGTCACCAACACGACAGCACGCGCCTCCGACCAGCCGCTGACTCTAACCCCAAGCCTCAGTCGGAGAAGACATTTTCATTGAACCTTGAATTCGTCCACTAATTCAGCTGATAGTCTTAAAGGATTACTGAGGACCGCTCACAGTAAAGCTCCTTGATCCTCTTGTTGCATGCTCTTCCAGCACAATGCTGCTGCTCGAGCCCGGCGCTAGGTTGGGAGTTAGGTTTTTTTGGGGAGGAGGAACACGAAGAGTAGGCTACTTACGCAAGCTGGTGGATTCCATTCGAGAGGCGGTGTTGACGGTGTCTCCAAACAGGCAATACCGAGGCATGGTCAACCCCACCACTCCTGCTACCACAGGGCCTGTTGGACACACACATATATATACATTTATATACACAAACGTATATACACACACATATATAGATAAAGACACAAACACACATCTCATTCATGAACAGTCACGCATTCACACTCGTCCACACTCGAATGTGATGACGTAGGATTAAACCTCACAATTTAATTTGTGGACACAAGTAGATAAAACAACAAGAATAGCTTAGTAGGGAAGGGTGAAATTCTGGAGCAGGTTTCTCTCAGCTCCGAGCCGTCATGGTTACGAACAACGACCCAGAACCACGGGTCATGTTAGCCGGGAGTAAGGGCATCAGAGTTACGCACGGACTAATAGGATGGCAGAGGCTAAGTGGATGACGTTTCACGGTTCTAAGAATATGTTCCAGACGAGGGATCAGGTTAAAATAACCTTTATAGGTCTAGTGGCCAGGAACGTTAGTTCCTTTGGAGCACAGAACGTTAGTTCCAAAGAGTTCTAGGTCAGGAAACCGTAATGAAAACGTTTCTGGGAGATACTAGATGGTGTGTTTGAGTTGTGTGTTTCTGGGAGATGCTAGATGGGTGTTTGAGTCGTGTGTTTCTGGGAGATGCAGCTAGATGGTGTGTTTGAGTTGTGGGTTTCTGGGAGATGCTAGCTAGATGGTGTGTTTGAGTTGTGTGTTTCTGGGAGATGCTAGCTAGATGGTGTGTTTGAGTTGTGGGTTTCTGGGAGATGCTAGATGGGTGTTTGAGTGTGGGTTTCTGGGAGATGCTAGATGGTGTGTTTGAGTTGTGGGTTTCTGGGAGATGCTAGATGGTGTGTTTGAGTTGTGTGTTTCTGGGAGATGCTAGATGGTGTGTTTGAGTTGTGTGTTTCTGGGAGATGCTAGATGGTGTGTTTGAGTTGTGTGTTTCTGGGAGATGCTAGATGGTGTGTTTGAGTTGTGTGTTTCTGGGAGATGCTAGATGGTGTGCTTGAGTCGTGTGTTTCTGTTCTGGTTTGTTTCTGTCGAGTGCGATCGTGAGTACTGAGTTTGAAGCCCCGAGCAGGAGAGAGCGCTCCTCACCAGAGTGGAGGCCGATGCGGATCTTGACCTTCACGTCGGGCATGTGCCTCATCTTGAAGGCCCCTATGCAGTGCAGGATGTCCAGGGACATGTTGCACATCTCCGCAGCATGGCGGTTCTCATTGCGGTTGGGAACTCCAGAGGCCACCATGTAGGCGTCTCCGATAGTCTCCACCTACACACACACACACACACACACACACGCTGTCAGGTGGGCGTACGCATACATCACGACACACTCGGCACTCCACATCGACAGGCGATCCGTCCTGAACAGACAAGGAACAGCTGGGTTCGTGGACTCTCACTTTGTAGACGTCATGCAGTCCGATGATGGCATCGAAGAGCGAGTAGAGGTCGTTGAGGAGGTCCACCACCTCGATAGGCTCGCTGAGGGCAGAGATGGTGGTGAAGCCCATGATGTCGCTGAAGTACAGGGTTACCATGGAGAAGTGCTCCGGCTCCACAGGCTGGCCTGTCTTCAGGGCCTGGGCCACAGACCTGCGGAGCGCAGACAGGAAGTCAGACAGGAAGTCAGACAGGAAGTCAGACAGGACGTCAGACAGGAAGTCAGACAGGAAGTCAGACAGGAAGTCAGACAGGAAGTCAGACAGGAAGTCAGCTGGTCACTGAGACAGGATGTGGCACTGGCAGTTTAAGACAGAGAGACAGAGAGAGAGGGAGGCAGGCAGAGAGAGAGAGGGACAGAGAGAGGCAGGCAGAGAGAGAGAGAGAGAGAGGGAGGCAGGCAGAGAGAGAGATAGTGGGGCAGGCAGAGAGAGAGAGAGAGGCAGGCAGAGAGAGAGAGAGAGGCAGGCAGAGAGAGGGACAGAAAGAGAGAGGCAGAGGCAGACAGAGAGAGAGAGGGACAGAGAGAGGCAGGTGTCAGGTCCGTACTTGGGCAGCATCTGGGCCAGCAGGAGATCGGTCTTCAGCCTCTCCACCTCCAGCTCTTCCGTCCTCTCCCGGATCAGGTCCTCCAGGTTGGTGGAGTACTGCTCCAGCATGCGCAGCATGGAGTCGATGATGTTGGTCTTCTTCCCTTTGGTCAAGTTCTTTACCTGCATGCACAAACGAGCGGCCGTGACTAGAGCTGCCTGGCTGAGCTAGCTACAGTGGCTAGCTACAGCAGGAGGAATGAAACTTTCAGCATGAGGAAGAGTTGCACTTTCAACAAAGTGTACTCTATATGTTCTACTATACTTGACTCTATTTGACTCTTCTCTCTCTGTGTGAGTAGACAGGGAATGAGTGGCGGGGACGGGGAGTCATGTGGCTGAGCGGTTAGGGAATCGGGCTGGTAATCAGAAGGTTGCTGGTTCGATTCCCGGCATAGAAAAACGACGTTGTGTCAGTGGGCAAGGCACTTCACCCTACTTGCCTCGGAGAGAATGTCCCTGTACTCACTGTAAGTCGCTCTGGATAAGAGCGTCTGCTAAATGACTCAAAGTAAACGTACCCGTTTGAAGATCTCCTCGAAGGTGGGCCTACGGTCCGGTTCCTCGGCCCAGCACTGCTTCATGACCTGGATCATGTCCAGCGGGGCCTGGTCCAGCGACACCGAGGGCCGACACAGGGGAGGGGGGGACTTCACCTTGTTGATGATCTCTGTCAACACACACACGTGTGTCAACACACACATGAACCCACGCGAACACACACACAAACACAAACGTATGCACACAAACGTGCAGCCCCAACCCTAGCCCCAGACCCAACCCTAGCCCCAACCCTAGCCCAACCCCAGCCTCACCCTTAGGAGGCATGTCCAGCATACAGAAGGGGGAACTGCGAGAGATCACTTCCTGCATGATGATGGCGAAACTGTAAACATCTCCTGGGAAACTCCCCTTCCTGTTCAGCTTGCTGTCTCTCAGCAGCTCTGGAGCCGTCCACAGCTGGTCTGCACACGCACACACACACACACACACACACATGTACACACACACACATGTACACACACACACACACACATGAGAGAGGAGGACATGTGGAGATGTGAGGAGACCAGAGTCGCTACATTCAACTAGAACCTGATCACCAAAGACACGCCTATTCCAGGTGCTGGCATGTGGGCTTCTGTGAAGTCCTTATTAACCTTCATAGACGATGGTGTCGGAGATGATTCCTACCTTCCGGTCGCTCCTCCTCCTCCCCGATGTTCTGGCTGTCCAACACCTGGTTGAAGCCGTAGTCCGTCACCTTCAGGACGAAGCGGCCGTCCACCACACAGTTACGGGACTTAAGGCGTCCGTGGATGACGTCCCGATAGTGCAGGTACTTCATCCCCTACAAGGCCAATGGAGAGAGGGAGAGAGAAAAGAGTAGAGAGGGAAAGGAAAGGAGAGAGAGGAAGAGAGAAGAGAGAGAGTAGAGAGGGAGAAGAGTAGAGAGAGGAGAGAGAGGAAGAGAGAGAGTAGAGAGAAAAAGAGAGCGAGAGGAAGAGAGAACACTATTATATATATATATACATATATTGTGTATATATATTTAGCCTAAGAGTATGTATTAGATTACTGTATTGAATCATCCCCAGAGCAGATCTGATCTACCATCCTCCTCACCCTGATAAGGTCCATGAGTATGGAGGACTTGAACATCCAGTCCAGACGCATATCCTCGTTGCTTAGCAGGTCCTCCAGACTTCCCCGGGTGCAGTGCTCCGTCACGATGCCAAAGATGCCGCAGTCCAGGAACAGACCCAGGAACAGGTTCAGGTTCTCATGACGCATGTCCCTGAGCTGGAGGAGGAGTGTAGAGGTGGAGGGTTGGAGAGACAGGTGGATGGAGGGGACAGGTGGATGGAGGGACAGGTGGATGGAGAGACAGGTGGATGGAGGGGACAGGTGGATGGAGGGGACAGGTGGATGGAGGGGACAGGTGGATGGAGAGACAGGTGGATGGAGGGGACAGGTGGATGGAGGGACAGGTGGATGGAGGGGACAGGTGGATGGAGGGACAGGTGGATGGAGAGACAGGTGGATGGAGGGACAGGTGGATGGAGGGACAGGTGGATGGAGGGGACAGGTGGATGGAGAGACAGGTGGATGGAGGGGACAGGTGGATGGAGGGACAGGTGGATGGAGGGACAGGTGGATGGAGAGACAGGTGGATGGAGGGACAGGTGGATGGAGGAACAGGTGGATGGAGGGGACAGGTGGATGGAGGGGACAGGTGGATGGAGAGACAGGTGGATGGAGGGACAGGTGGATGGAGGGGACAGGTGGATGAAGAGACAGGTGGATGGAGGGATAGGTGGATGGAGGGACAGGTGGATGGAGAGACAGGTGGATGGAGGGACAGGTGGATGGAGAGACAGGTGGATGGAGGGACAGGTGGATGGAGGGACAGGTGGATGGAGGGACAGGTGGATGGAGGGACAGGTGGATGGAGGGACAGGTGGATGGGGGGACAGGTGGATGGAGGGGACAGGTGGATGGAGGGACAGGTGGATGGAGGGACAGGTGGATGGAGGGGACAGGTGGATGGAGGGGACAGGTGGATGGAGAGACAGGTGGATGGAGGGGACAGGTGGATGGAGAGACAGGTGGATGGAGAGACAGGTGGATGGAGGGACAGGTGGATGGAGAGACAGGTGGATGGAGGGGACAGGTCGATGGAGGGGACAGGTGGATGGAGGGGACAGGTGGATGGAGGGACAGGTGGATGGAGGGACAGGTGGATGGAGGGACAGGTGGATGGAGGGGACAGGTGGATGGAGAGACAGGTGGATGGAGAGACAGGTGGATGGAGGGACAGGTGGATGGAGAGACAGGTGGATGGAGGGGACAGGTGGATGGAGGGGACAGGTGGATGGAGAGACAGGTGGATGGAGAGACAGGTGGATGGAGGGACAGGTGGATGGAGAGACAGGTGGATGGAGGGGACAGGTGGATGGAGGGGACAGGTGGATGAGAGGACAGGTGGATGGAGAGACAGGTGGATGGAGGGACAGGTGGATGGAGGGAGAGAGGAACAGGAAAGACAGGAGTGAGGACAGGAGTGATACTCTGGGGTGAATCGAACTTCCACAGCTCCTTCATTCAGTCACCGTCTCCCCACGACGAGATGAGGTCACTCACGTGGTTGAAGACATTCTGAGTCTTGTCGTTGACAGATGACACAGTATTTCCATTGGGACATCTCTTCAGCCAGACCCAGTCACCCTGGAAACATGGAAACACTGACATGGATTATCTGCACAGGCCACTGGACGCAATCCCAAGGTTTAGGAACAACTCAAAACCCTTCTGAAATGAACAAAGCTTTTGTTGTTTGTGTGCTCCCATCAGGTTTAGTGAACATGAGGACGTGCTGTGATGACTCCTGCACTGTGATGACGTCATCGCGCGGACTCACCTCATACACGGCCAAGTTGGAGCTCTCTGGCGTGGAGGCAAAGTAACTCCGACCAGACACCGAGTAGCGAGAGGCCTTCATGTCCAGCTGACTCTTTATCACGCTGTCCTCGTTCAGCTTCTACTCAGGGAGTGGGGGGGGAGAGAGAGGGCGGGAGAGGACGGCGGTCTTAGAGCCGATAATCTCCTGGAGCAAAGCTCACAGTGTGGACAAAGATCAGCGAGACGGTGTCGACGACACACAGGAAGGAGCTGGGGAACGGAGCTGGGGAACGGAGCTGGGGAACGGAGCTGGGGATCTCACCTGTTTGCTGAGCTGAGTGTTGATGAAGATCAGGTCTTCCAGAGTCAGAATGGTCTTCAGGTGCCCTCTCCCTACTCCCACGCTGCTGCTGCCGCCGCCCAAACTGAACCCCACCCGCCCGCTCTTCCTGGGGAGGGACAGGGAGAACATGAGCCATGAGCTTCAGACATCAAGGGGACGGGTATAGATCAGAGGTATATACCAGGGGTTTGGGTCAGGGGAATACACTAAGACTAAAGTGTTTGAGGTTGCAGGTTCAATTTCCCCCCTGCGCCGTCGGTTTGCGTGAACGTGCGTGCTGAACGTCAGCCCACCTGAAATGAAGGAAGGCAGCTGCTCCTAAACCGGTCAGCAGGATGAAGAGCATGAACATGAAGAAGAGAGTGGCTCCATCCGTCCCTGTCAGGGAGGAGGAGAAGGGGTTGGGGGGGGTTGACACTGGGTTACAACACAGGTCTTGATGGAAGGATGACTGACCACGCACCAAACATCCGGATCACTCACCTCCGCTGCAGGCAAAGTACGAGCTGAACCAACAGCTGGAGTCAGTGTAGGGCGTGCTGCCGGCAAAGTGGATGGAGCTCCCTTTATACCTCAGGCTTCCGTATTTGCCCGTATGTGTTTGAAGCCTCCAGGGCGTGGGTGGCGTAGAGGCCGGAGGAGAATCCGTTGGTGTCCAGAACCACGTAGCGACCCTGCATCCCCTCCCCCTCCATGCCCGAGATCAGCGGCTGGTTGAAGCCCTCGAATTCGAAGCCCCCCTCGCTCTTGACCAGGGTGTCCCCGGTTACCCAGCGACCGTCGGTGAGACGCGTCTGCTCCACAGACATGGCCAGGAAGTACAGCATGTTGTAGATAGTGCCGAAGAACGGAGACACCTGTGGGGGCGGGGCGGGGCAGGGTGGGGCGGGGCGGGGCAGGGTGGGGTACAGAGGGGACGGTAAAGGGAGGATGAGACTGTGGTCAGTCACTGGTCACTGCCTTCTGCGGGTTGCCTGCTGTATTAGTAGTATTACACACCCTCCATCTTGGATTACTTGCCTACAGCATACACAAGTGAGACCTGGTTAAGGTACCTGCTTGGTGGGGTTAGGGTTACCTGTTTGGTGGGGTTAGGGTTAGCTGATGGGGTACCTGGGTTAGGGAGCTCACCTGCTCTGGGGGGGTGCTGGTACGGATCTCGTAGGAGTCCTGCGCATCTCTGAAGGCCTGGTAGAAGTTCCGCTCTCCCTGGTCCATGGTGATGGTGAGGACGCCGTCGTAGGCCCGCCGCATCTTGGTGTCGTTGGCCAGGACGGGGTAGGTGGTGTCGCGGTACGGCAGGGCGTACAGGAGCGTGTCGTAGGGGATGAAGACGTAGCCGCGGTCGATCATGCGCATATCCATGGCGGCGGTTAGTAGCTGGTACTGGGCGTCTCCACCAATCAGGACAGAGTGCATGCACATGATGACCACTGGACGGGGGGGGAGGGGGAGCGGAGAGGGGGGAGGCAGAGAGGGGATGTTATAGAACGCTCAAGCCAAAGAGGAACAAACTCATGAGAACAGACTCAGTTGGGGTCGTTGACCACACACGCACCTCTGACGCGGTCCGTGTCCCGAACCTTGGACAGGGCCCTCCGGGGCCCCTCCTTGTCCATCTCCATGGTTACCACGGTGTTGACTTGCAGGCCGAGAGAGCGCAGCGATGCGGCGAGCTCGTTCCCCGTGGCCTCCCACAGGTCGCCCTCCGCCGACACGATGGCCACGTGAGCCCAGCGGAAGAAGCGCAGCACGGAGAAGAGCACGCGGGACGACAGCGGCAGGGGACGCAGGAAGGTGGGGTACGCCCCGTCCTCCATGTTGGCTTTCAGACAGCCCCAGGACAGGATACCTTTGTTCCAGTTCTTGGCGAATAGCGCGGCGGACGAGCAGTAGGCCGGGTTGGCCGGGCCCAGGAACGCCGAGCCGTAACTCTCCAGCCCGGCGAAGCGAGCCAGAGCGCGGGGAGCGTGGCAGTCCTCGTTGACGAGCGTGTAGTCGTACCAGTAGCCTTTGCTGATGTACGGGTCTTTGTTGATGCGACTGGTGGCCAGGCGGGCCGCGAGGTCAGGGAGGGCTTTGGAGAACATAGGGTCACATGTCCAAGGTCCGACTATGGCCACCTTGAAGGTGGTGGCCCACGCCTCGCAGGGTAGGTACGTGGCCATGACCAGGGGCAACATCAGCCTGATGCCCCACCATTTTTTCGACCTGAACACCGGGGACGACGGCGCTCCTGCGGCAGACACGGAGCTGTCGTCGGCGTGCGGGGACTTCCTCCCGAGTCTCCTCCTCTTCCTGTTCTCAGGTTGCCATCGAGGATGGTGAGACAGCTGGTGCAGGAAGCTGACGTCTTTGTGAGCTGCCATTTTCAGGCGAGGGGAGGGGGAGGGTGGAGAGCGTGGAGGGAGGGAGGGCAGGGCGGGGAAGGTGGCTATCCCAGCGCGGGCAAAGTAACCACCAAACTACCAGCCATCACTGCGTCCATGGAACAGCCAGTGCGACATGACAGGAGAGAGAGGGACACAGAGAGGGTGTTATCTTTGATCACTGATGACAGAATAACCAACTATTATTGAACTACCCAAGACCTAGAACTGGACTGAATCTAATCTAAAGGACAACGCCAATTTAAGGATCTGTGGCTCACATCTGAAGTGTTTTGAGTAGTGGAGGACAGCTCCCATTACTGTCATCATGAAACCCTGCCAAGCTCACAGCACATGGAACACATCTACCACGAGGCTGTGATGACCCGGAAGTACACAATACCATTTCCTGTTTGACCTTTACTACCAGTGTGCTGCCTCACCATAGGACCTTTAGACAGAGGCTCCCAGTGTGCTGGGAAGCCCCTGGTGCAGACACTGTGCTTACAGAGCAGGTTGAGGATTCTTTACCAGTTCCGGACCTAGCCCTGGATCTGGTCCTAGCCCTGGATCTGGTCCTAGCCCTGGATCTGGTCCTAGCCCTGGATCTGGTCCTAGCCCTGGATCTGGTCCTAGCCCTGGATCTGGTCCTAGCCCTGGATCTGGACCTAGCCCTGGATCTGGTCCTACCCTGGATCTGGACCTAGCCCTGGATCTGGTCCTAGCCCTGGATCTGGTCCTAGCCCTGGATCTGGACCTAGCCCTGGATCTGGTCCTAGCCCTGGATCTGGTCCTAGCCCTGGATCTGGCCTAGCCCTGGATCTGGTCCTAGCCCTGGATCTGGTCCTAGCCCTGGATCTGGTCCTAGCCCTGGATCTGGTCCTAGCCCTGGATCTGGTCCTAGCCCTGGATCTGGTCCTAGCCCTGGACTACACTGGGCCTGTCCCTGGATCTGGTCCTAGGGCCCTGGATCTGGTCCTAGCCTTGGACTACACTGGGCCTGTCCCTGGATCTGGACCTAGCCCTGGATCTGGACCTGGCTCCAGGAACATGCGTGTCTCAAGCTGATTAGCTGCTCTGGGGCAGGAGTGCCATAAGCCATGCTATGTGTCCATCTGGCTTGATTTCTCTATCACTTTCCCCCAATGAAGCCACCCTCTTAGGGTCACCTTTCGGTCATCATAACCTTCATAACCCCTATTAAACACTTCTCAGAATCAAAGCAGGAATACATCTGGATTTAGACGAGAGCCTCTTGTGGCCGTAGTCCAGATTCTGAACCATGAAACAGAAAGCAATGTTCAACACTGGATCCAACTGAGCTGTTACGACGACACTAGAATGACGTGACCATTCGGTAGGCCTGACGAATGAGAAGAATTCCAAAAGGTATTTGGTGAGTGAGTGTTGTCTTTTGAGCTAGCTTCTACTCAGGGTCGGCCCTAGAGATTTAGGGGCCCTAAACAATAATAGTATAAGTGGCCCTTTGATTGGCATAATTTTTTTATTCATATTTTTTTGGGGGGGGGCCCTGAACCAATCGCGGGGCCCTAAACAAATGTTTAGTTTATTGGGTTAGGACGGCCCTGCTTATGAGAGGCCGTATCCATAGGAACACGGCTAACCTCACTGGCTAATAATGTCCCTGGCTTATGAGTGGCTAATACCTGCAGGTTAAGAAGCACACCGGCCCATTACTGCTCTGACGTAGCACACACATTAGCTAGATCATCTGCACAACCGAACATCCATTTTGTAGCTCTTGAGTTTTGTCTATTTCTTTGGGCCAGTTTGACCCCTTCGTTGATTCCCTTCTGGCCTCTCGGATCTGACCTTGACCCCCCGACTGTCCTTCAGAAAGATTCTTTGTGGACGAAAGTATTCATTAAGCTTTTGTGTAACTGGTAATTACTGTCCTCCCTATCTGTGTCTCGCTTTTATTCTGTCACATAATCAGATTATAATCAGATTAACATCGTATGGGATTATTTGGAAACCATGCTTACCTGGAGCGTGTTAGACTATATGAATACCATGTCGATGTACTCTGCATTCAAACGGTAATATCCACGTTAGGAACGGAGTGAGCTTCACGGTGTGCTTCCCCCCAGGGCGTTCACATGGAAACAAAGAGTCAAGCATAGGTATTCCAAACGGGGTGAGATGATTATATCCACGGGTTTTTCCTGAACTCCTCGTTGAAGAATAAAAAAGTATTGGCAAAGTATCCCAGGTTTCCTGTAGTGTTGCCCTGTCAGTCGCTAGCCCACGTGTGGACTAGGACTCGCCCCAAACCACGGAGCAGAGGGGTGAGGAGAGATGGCGAGAACAGTAACTCTGACCTGGAGGTAGGACTCAGTGGGAAAAGGAAGATAGAGAGATAGAAGGAGCGAGAGAGAGAGAGAGAGAGAGGAGAGGAGAGAGAGCGAGAGAGAGAGAGCGAGAGAACAGGTGAAGCGGAGGGAGGGGCTGGGCTGGGCAAGCTTTTGATTTCTCAACCCCTCTTTAGCTTTTAATCCACGTTAACAGACTGAAGAGCTGTCCTGAGAGAAAGCTGCAGGTGGGGGAGGGACCGAGGACATGTGGGAGGAGGGTGAAAGTGTTTCCATGGTTCTACGTAAAACCCAAGAGCAACGTCACAACGATAGGACAATCACCGTCTCAAAGCGATAGGATGGACAGAAAACTGAAGTGACTCTAAGTGAAGACTGAACAGTGATGTGGCCACAAGCAGAGCCATGTATCCTATGATCAGGTACACAGACTTGGGGTAGACACGCTTGACAGCTACATGTGTGTAGACACACAGGTTCACTTCCTTCGTCCCTGCGTCACTGCCCAGAGTCCCATGAGTGGGTCTGATGAGCCTGTGAGGAGAAGCAGAGAGCGGATGGTACATGCTGACCTCACTAGATGGGAGATTCCACGTCTGGTATTAATATGTCCCTGAATCCAGCCTCCCTCCTTCTCCGCCTTCATCACCCCAACTCCCTTCCTCCTCCTCCTCCCTCCACCTCCCCTCCCCCCTCCTTCACCCACGCTCCCCTCCCACCCACTCCACCTCCCCCTCCCCTCCTCACCCACTCCCCGTCCCTACCTCCACCCACTCCACCCCCCCTCCCTCCCTTCTCCTCACCCACTCCACCTCCCCCCCTCCCTTCTCCTCACCCACTCCACCTCCCCCTCCCTCCTCCTCACCCACTCCCCGTCCCTACCTCCTCACCCACTCCCACCTCCCCCCTCCCTCACCCACTCCACCTCCCCCTCCCCCCTTCTCCTCACCCACTCCACCTCCCCCTCCCTCCCTTCTCCTCACCCACTCCACCTCCCCCTCCCTCCCTTCTCCTCACCCACTCCACCTCCCCCTCCCTCCCTTCTCCTCGCTGACATCACATGGTGGCAGCGACAGCTGTTCCTAGAAAAGAGCAGCGGACTGGGAGTCCCCATCGAGATCTCATCTGCAGCAATCACATTAAGATCTCTAAGAATCTCTTAGACCTCTTTAATGAAATCATTATGTAACAAACTCCTGTCAGGTTTTGAACACATAGTTATTTTAATGTGCTTTCACATTTAGGCATTTAGCAGACGTTCTTATCCAGAGCGACTTACAGTAAGTACAGGGACATTCCTCCGAGGCAAGTAAGGTGAAGTGCCTTACCCAAGGACACAACGTAATTTTGAACCGCCAACCTTCTGATTACTAGCCCGATTCGCTCAGCCACCTGACTCCTTGTAAGGCTTTCAAGGCATCAAATACCAAACGTGTGTTCAGTTATATCGGGATCCAAACCACACTGAATGATAATGTGTTTGTTTAGTAGAAACTTCTATCCAAAGTAGTGTACAGGCATGTCTGACTTCTAGAACATCGAAAACTAGACTGCACCAGCACAGCAGGTGGAGGTGTGGTTTACAGGACGTGACCTCTAGGATGGAGAACACACACTAACACGCTAAAGTACACAGAGGGCAGCACTTCTGAGAACTCGATGCTCTCATCCTAACCGCGCTCGCATCATCAGAATCACAATTGAGTTTAAATCGCCAAGTAAGTGGTCACAGACAAGGAATTGACTTTGGTGGGCAGGTGCAAACAGTGAACATTTAAAAATAATGAACAAAATGAAAATGCAGAGAATGTACATCAAAATAAATAAATAAAAACTGGCAGAGCTATACAATATAATATAAATAAAATTAAAGATCCAATATATATCAAATAAAAAAAATAAAAAATCGAAAAAAATAATACTGAATATGTGACTCTGTGACAGAGTGATAAAACTACCATGCAACTCCTGTGTGGTTTCACTCAAGATTTCCCTTGTGCGTTTCACTACAGAGTGAGTGTGTGTTTAAGTGTGTGTGTGAGTGTGTGTGTCTGTGTGCTATCTGGTGATTGATAGCTGCCCAGTTGAACTAATCAGATTATGGAGTCCAGCTAAACTGAGCAGCTGCCCACAAGCTTCTTAGCAGCATGTGAAACAGGCTGATAACCCCAACTGAGATCACCTCCAAGAGGTCAGCCTCGAAGCCTGCAACCTCCACCCTGGCCCACAGCCTCTAGCAGTCTCCACCCTGGCCCACAGCCTCTAGCCCGCCCCAGTCTCCACCCTGGCCCACAGCCTCTAGCCCGCCCCCCCCCCAGTCTCCACCCTGGCCCACAGCCTCTAGCCTGCAGTCTCCACCCTGGCCCACAGCCTCTAGCCCGCCCCCCCAGCCTTCACCCTGGCCCACAGCCTCTAGCCCGCCCCCCCCTTCCTTCACCCTGGCCCACAGCCTCTAGCCCCAGTCTCCATCCTGGCCCACAGCCTCTAGCCCACCCCCCCCAATCTCCACCCTGGCCCACAGCCTCTAGCCCACCCCCCCCCAGTCTCCACCCTGGTCACTAGCCTCTAGCCTCAAGCCTTCACCCTGTCCCCTCAGCAAAACAGGCAGTTCTTTGGACAGCTATAAGTGTGGAGAACAAGCCCCTAGGCTGGCTCTGGTGTGACCTAATTACCGTCCAGGTCCACCGACAGAACTCATTAGCTAACGGATACTAGCGTGACTGCAAACTGACATGGTGAGCTATTATACTGGGGCAATCGTACTTTCTCCTTGTGCTTTTTCCTGTACAGTATTGTATTTACCTAAAAATAACCATGTCAGTTTAGCCACTGCTACAGTTAGCTGGCTATACAAACCGCTACTGTAGTCAATGTTCGCTGTGAAAGCCGGACTTTATAGCTAGGTAAATCGGCTAACTAGGTAGCTAACGCTATGAGGCTGACCTGAACGTAGCTAACCTTTCTTGATGGCCTTCTCATGCGACAAGAAGCCTATCCTTGACTCTTTGCCACCATGTTGCTCTCATATCATTTTATGGCAAGTTCAGTCACAAAGTGGAATCGATCAATGCGAGTTTGTGTCGAGCAAAATCCGCTCTGTAGGCCTACAGTTTCTGAATGCTAGGCTCAGGCTGCGAACCCTTTTCTAGTTAGCAACAAAAAAATAAAAAATGTATACGGTCGGGATTTCTTTGTCGTGAACAGTCCACACTGCACATCCATGGGGCCTGAACCGCAGAGCCTATCTGCTGCATTTAAACGTCATGCGATAATCGAGCCCCAGACAGTAATGTTTTCAATCACATGTTCACGTGTTCAGTTATATCTATTTCGTAATATGTATTCGATAGGCTAAGATTATCCGTGTATTAATTCAAGGTTTGTTGTTAAAGACACAGTAGTTATCTAATGTGCAGGCCATACGGTGTGCTGATGCTGTGCAGACATCCCGCAGTGAGACAGCTTTCCGATATCTAAACACAGAACAGAGTTCTGTTTCTTCTCACCGCTAAGCCCTATGTCAAATTAAATTAATCAACAGACCCGTGGGAGGAGAATAGAAAGAGCTTACAGGGATACCTCGGACATCCCCAAACCTCCTCACCCCAACAAACATCAGCTGACTCCAGGGAAGCATCTTGATTGGACCTGACCTCAGACACCTGGGAAGGAGAATTGAAATCCCAGGTGAACTGAAGTATGAAGGCTATGTTTAGAATATCAGAGTGAGGAAATGGTGTGGATCCCTTACGACCATGAAAACCTACCAATACCGGCGTACTGCAGTGTCAATTACGTTAAAATAGGCCTAGTTATACTAGAACAATTCAGGCTTTGGTGAAACCGACCAACAGGCCAACATGCTTGCTGGCAGGGGTACTGGTGCAAGCCTGTCGATGAGGTTAAAAGTTGGTCACTGGTTTTGTGACAGCTTTAAGAGGTTTGTTGCAGACTCGGGTGCCAGTATTGAGGCCTGCTCCGTAAATAGAGTGCTTGTTAAACAGACTAGGAGCTCAATGGAAAACCCCTGAATGTCTATGACCTCCCTCCCTGCAGCTTACATTGGAAGCACACACTAACCCTACACACAAAAATCTCCTCTTTGAGTATTAGTCGACAAAGAAGTGATATCGACACCCTCCTCATCAAACCAAACACTTCTCTTGAAGATACATTTTATGAAGAATTCATAATCCACCAAGAAAGCTGTGGGTGTTCCCATAGTAGTAATCTAGACTGAGTTGCAGTAAATACCTGGTATTACCTCTGATTAAATGCAGATACTTCGAGCAGGTAATCCTGGAGTTATAAATAGTCCTGGTCAGATCTGAGGTTATTTACAGTGGGAGATCTGGTTAAGTATAGACATGGGTCTGGGCCCACTGGGTTATTAACAAGTTACATGAATTTTAAGTTTTAAGTCTGACAATAAGGTTGTTTATGTCAAACAATATCAAAGTACGTCTGAAATGCCAGGTTTAATTTTGGCCGGTAAAAAATATTTTTGGCTGGTAATTTTTTCATCTACCAGCCATTTTGGCTGGTAAGCCAAAAAGTTTATTTTGAGCCCTGAATAATGTAATAAGTATAGACATGGGTCTGGGCCCACTGGCTTATTAACAAGTTACATGAATTTTAAGTCTTCATCAAAGACCAGTGACATTTAAAGAGACAAAGACAGAGAGATATGTCAAAGAACAACTGAAATAGGCTTTTAAGAAATCATTTTTCTGCGATGAATTTCTAAAACAAAAGAAAGTATGCTACTGTTTATACTGTGAAAAGTACTGATTTCAGTATGATTACAAAAAATGTCATCAGAATTTTGGCTATGTTCTGCACTGAGCTCGTGCTCACCCTAATCTTGGAGTGTCTGACTACACTGTTTTACAATGTTATTCACTGTTATTAAAATGTTATTACACTGTTATTACACTGTTATTACACTGTTATTACACTTATTTATGGAAGCAAATCAGTGCCATATTGTTTAGAATTTTAAAAGGCATCGAATACTTAATATTGAAATTTAAAACAACACTGAATTCTCATTTGAATATATTTTAATGTGTTGGCCTGAATTTTATTTTACATTTAAATATATTCAGATGAGAATTCAGTGTTGTTGAAATTTCAATATTAAGTATTCGATGCCTTTTAAAATTCAAAACATTATGGCACTGATTTGCTTCCATATCTCTCTCTACCTCTCTCTCTCTCTGTCTGATTTGCTTCCATAGTTGTTACACTGTTATTCAGGGCTCAAAATAAACTTTTTGGCTGGTAGATGAAAAAATTACCAGCCAATAATATTTTTTACCGGCCAAAATTAAACCTGGCATTTCAGACGTACTCATATTGTTTGACATAAACAACCTTATTATGTCATTATTACACTGCAATTACAATGTTGCCACACTGTTATTACACTGTTATTACACTGTTATTTGATATTTTACCAACAGCCCAGATTCTAACACAAATTGAAGTTATCCTGATCTCGTAGTCTATCTAACTGTTAGTTTACCTTTTTATAAATGAATTCAGAAATTCCACTTTCCTCTCGATCAAATATCAGTTTTCTGCGCTCTTATTTACGCGTCACAACAGGGGAATCCCAGGTTAGAATTCTACTTTTACTTTTAATTTAACTTTTAAAATGCCTCTCCAGCTCCCTCTAGCGTTGCAGAGAAGCAACAACCATCTGCCACCGCAGCGTCAAAGAAAAGCGGGCCAGGTATCATTTACTGTTCTGTCATTACTTTCTGATAGTGTTGTGGATTACTCCCTAATCTATGATCGTCTGATTATTATCCACAATAGTACATGTATCATGTGGCGGAACAATATCAATATCATCAATATCATCATCATTAAAATCATCATCACTAATCATCATAATCATCATCGCGTTCGATCTTCAGGCAGCGGAAGCAGAAACTCTCTCCGCATTCCGGGCAGTCGATTTGGGGGCAGCCGTCTCCGGTGTGCGTGATGAGGGCCGTGCATCCAGGACAGGCCCTGAAGAAAGGACAGCCGTTGACGGAGCTGCGTTTCATCCTCGATTACCTCGGAGGAGAGCAGGGCAGCACGGAGGGCGCAGTCGGGGCGGAGGCACACCCCCGACCCCGCCTGGCCAGTCCACTCTCTCTTGCAGGCCCAGCAGAACTGGTACACACGCCTCATACAGGGCGAACAGTGACGGCAAACGGCCAGTTGACCGCTCACCTTCCGCGCTCCTGCGTTCTTACAGCGCGGGCACGTCAGTGGCGGCTGTACCGTCCATGTAAAAAATACGACACATTTTACGTTACATTTCATTCATTCAGCGAGCGCGTTTGTCCAAAGAGACGCGCAAATAGAGCAATAAATAGTAGCCTAGGCTACAGTGTGAAATCTACGAACAGAAAGTTCACTCACCTGCGCCAGAACTGAGGACTGACTCATGTTTCTGCTGGACGAGCTGAAAACATCAGAAACCTGTTTCAAGAAACATGTCATCAGAAACACTGTCATGAAACAAGAGGAACACGACGGTGTTTCATGGTTCAGTTGAACATAGTGTAGAATAGGCTACAGTTCCTTAACTTACAGCAGTAACTGATCCGTAGTCTATTATTCTCTAAATGTTTATATTCGACATTAACATTTTACCAACAGCCCAGATTCTAACACAAATTGAAGTTATCCTATAGGTCTGATCTCGTAGTGTTAGTTTACCTTTTTATAAATGAATTCAGAAATTCCACTTCCTCTCGATCATTATTTACGCGTCACAACAGGGGAATCCCAGGTTACAATTCTACTTTTACTTTTAATTTAGCTTTTCTGAAAGGCCTCTCCAGCTCCCTCTAGCGTTGCAGAGAAGCAACAACCATCTGCCACCGCAGCGTCAAAGACAAGCGGGCCAGGTATCATTTACTGTTCTGTCATTACTTTCTGATAGTGTTGTGGAACCAACAGTTTGTACACTGAGAACAATGCCGTTTTGGCACCGTATTTACAAACACTGTCGGACATTTATCTCAAGATCCACGCACGCACATGCTCTGTCTGGGGTTTTGGATGTCTTACAAGTCGAATGTGGCAAAACAGTTATCAGCGGATCGAGGACAACTCTGTGATTAGAATGAAAACACAATGTCACTGTAGTTGAGTCGCACGACGCACGGATTGATAACTCCGACTGACAACTCGGATTAGATTACAAAAGAATGAGAAGTGGCCTAAAGTCCTGCGGGTTTGTTTCCATGGAACGAGTTAACTGGCACACAGTTTTGAGGACATTTCAATGAACTGGACAGTTGTAAATAATAACAGAGGCGATCTTTTCAGAGGCGGGGCCGTCCCACTGACCAATACACACTAAATACGAATAATGGGCGGTATGTTAGTTGCTTGAACGGTTGCATGTCAAAGTTATGTTAGGGTTTTCATATATAAGGATGTGAAAGAGAATACATATTATGATTCATAGCTTTGTGGTGACATAGGCACAAATAATGACTCATTTATCGGATTCTGTGCTTCTGTGCGGACTTGTTGTCATCGGCGGCCTCTATGTTCTTTACCATGTTGTGAAGTGGTCGTGGAGATGCTGGAGAGGATTCAGAGCGTACGTGCTTTCAGAAATTTGGCATGTTAATTTGAAAACATACGGACAATGGGCAGGTAAGGGTCGTTAAATTACTATATTTTTGACAACGCACTCACACATATAGGCCACATATGTGTGCATTCCTAAATGCGTTTTATGTTAAGATATTTAAAATAGTTAAGGTTTGGCCCAATGTTGACAAATTTTACAGCAACAAAACCATATTTTTTGCTATTTGTTGATGTTGAGGAACTAAATGCATAGTTTGAGTTTTTATTATTTAATTTAACTTGCCAGGCCTAACTGAATGGGATATTGGATAATATAGAAAACGTGAAAAATGTATTTTGGATGCAAGCTGTTCCGCCCTGATCCTATGATGATATGGGCTATATCTGGCAGAACAGGATTTTCCCGGGTACGGTTCCACACAAGTCTCAAACGGGAACGTAGCCTACCTTCTAGTTCTCCTGGCATATCCGTTACACTACTCAGTGACTCAAAGTCCCTGCCAACGTCAACAGTCCTAAACAATTGAAAAGTACATCATGATCAAAATGATGATCCTGCCCGGATTTCTGACAGCGAGGAGGAGGAATGTTCTCTTATGTCATGAAGTGACTCTTACGTTAGTCTTGTCGGAGACAGGTGCAATTACGATGATTTACACAGGTGTGAAAACATTAACATTACATTTATGCATTTAGCTGACGCTTTTATCCAAACGTCAGCCTTCCTAAAGAGAGTTTTACAAAAGTGCATAGGTCACTGATCATAACAACGAGATAACCCCAAACATTGCGGGTAGCCAAAACATGAAGCATAGCCTACATTGTGAAAGACTAAATAGTCCCAAAGGGAAGAACCATAAGAGCATGTAGTTGAACAGGGTTACAATTAAACAACAACATGAACCTCAAAAAGTGCAAGGGTGTACCTGTGGGGGGGAAGCAGAAAAACGTCACCATTATCTCTTTCATCTATAGTTGTCACAGGAGGCACCTCGGGGATCGGTAGAGCTTACGCGCACGAAGTGAGTCATTTATAGTTCATTTGTAAATTAGAACGTATGCAAGCACGAGTACACGACAAACAGCGGTTGAACCTGAGAGTCCCCTTGTCCTCTGCAGTTGTCAAGGAGAGGATTGGACATCGTCTTGATCAGTCGCTCCAAAGACAAGCTCCACCTTGTTGCCAAGGAAATTGGTAAGTTCCGAGAGAGAAATATATAACTGTATATACAAACAATATAACAGAGAGTGGCCGAAGTATGCGCACATCCTAACACTCAAGTAGAAGTACAGATACTCATTTTTAAAAAGATTAGTAAAAGTTGAAGCTCTGAAGTTAAAGTAAAGAAGTGTGGGCTCTGACATATTCTTCAGTCATTACTACTACTTGTTTTTAGTAAAAATATTTTAAAATATAGTGAAGTACTCACACCAGAAAAATCGACTTAAGTGCAGTAACAGAGTATTTGTGTGTGTGTGTGTGTGTGTGTGTGTGTGGTGTGTGTGTGTGGTGTGTGTGTGTGGTGTGTGTGTGTGGTGTGTGTGTGTGTTTCAGAGAGCCAGTATGGAAGACAGACTAAAACCATCCAGGCAGACTTCACTGAGGGTTCAGCCATCTACCCCGCCATCGCCAAGCAACTGCAGGGCCTGGACATCGGCATTCTGGGTAATCCCCATGGCAACCAGGGGTCACAGTGGAAGGCTATGAGAGATGAAGACCTTGATTAGATGTATCATTATTAACATAAACCCCTCTGTCTCCCGGCCCGCTGCAATGGCAGTGAACAATGTAGGGATGAACTACACAGGACACTTTGCACTGTTCCTCGAGGTTCCCAGACTGTGAACAGGTAGGATCAAAACCCTCCACGCAACCACAGCAAGTCTCTTACAGTTTCTGAAGTGAAACAAAGTTGTTGTTGTTGTTGTGTTGTTTGTTTGTTGTTGCTGAAGTAAGAAATATTGTCTTTGTTATTGTTGTGTTCGTCCTCAGAGAATCACCCAGGTGGTCAACTGCAACGTCCTCTCTGTGACTCAGGTAAAAGCAGGTGTCCTTGATCAACATATGGCTTGACTCTGTGACTCAGGTAAAAGCAGGTGTCCTTGATCAGCAGAAACGCTTGACTCTGTGACTCAGGTAAAAGCAGGTGTCCTTGATCAGCAGAAACGCTTGACTCTGTGACTCAGGTAAAAGCAGGTGTCCTTGATCAGCATGTGAAAAATGCTTGACGATTGTTAACGATGATGATTGATGATGAGGATGGTAATGATGATGATGGTGATGATGATGATGATGTGATTCCACAGATGACCAGACTGGTTCTTCCTCGCATGGTTGAAAGGTAGGCGACAAGCAAGATGAACATCTAGAGATGATATCCAGATTTTGAGAAATGTGAGCCTCCTGGAAAGACTTGTCACTTCCTGTCCTTCTCAGGGGGCGTGGTCTGATTATCAACTTGTCGTCGGAGGCAGGTGCACGACCTCAGCCTCTCCTGGCGCTCTACTCCTCAACCAAGGTAGTCGTCTCGCTCTATCTCTCTCTCTCGTCTCTCTCTCTCTCATCTCTCTCTACTAGCTATGACTGCTCTATGTCGTCGGTACTCTCTCTCGATCTCACTCTGACTCTCTCACTCTAGACATCCTCTACCAAGGGGTAGTCGTTCTCTCTACGCGCTCTCTCTCTCTCTCTCTATCTCTCTCTCTCAGTGCTATCGGCGCTGCTCTCGCTAGCTTCGTCTCGCTGATCGCACTCGAGCGACAGCGAGACGAGAGAGAGCGCGATAGAGCGAGAGATGCGTAGAGAGAGCGAGAACGCGCTGAGCGGCGAGAGCGAGCGGCGACGAGAGGCATAGCGAGCGAGAGTAGATATCGTAGCTATCTGAGGCTCTCTATCTCGAGATCTGCTACTAGAGATATCTGCTCTCTATCATCCTCTCTCTCTCTCTTTCTCTCTCTCTACTCTCATCTCTACTCTCTCTACTCTCTCTTTCTCTCTCTCTCTCTCTCTCTCTCTCATCACCTCTCTCGCTCCAGGGACAGTCACCTGTTCTGCATGTTGTCTCTCCAGACGTTTGTGACGTATTTCTCCAGATGTCTGAATTCAGAATACCAGTCTCGAGGAGTCACTGTTCAGGTACGGAGAGAAAAACCCCACAAATCTCGTCTTCTGTGTTGTGATGTTGTTCACTGTGTCCATGACTGTGGTTCACGAGGTGGTTCATGTAGTATTTCCTCCCACCAGTGTGTGGCGCCCTTCTTGGTATCCACCAACATGACCCACAACATGCCCGTCAATTTCCTGGTGAAGACGGCGTCTGATTTGCTAGAGAGGCTCTGAACACCGTGGGACTCTCCTCCTTCACCAGTGGCTGTCTGTCCCACGCTCTGCAGGTCTGTCTGTCTGTCTGTCTGTCTGTCTGTCTGTCCCACGCTCTGCAGGTCTGTCTGTCTGTCTGTCTGTCCCACGCTCGCAGTCTGTCTGTCTGTCTGTCCCACGCTCTGCAGGTCTGTCTGTCTGTCTGTCCCACGCTCAGGTCTGTCTGTCTGTCTGTCTGTCTGTCCCACGCTCTGCAGGTCTGTCTGTCTGTCTGTCTGTCTGTCTGTCCCACGCTCTGCAGGTCTGTTGTCTGTCTGTGTCTGTCGTTGTCTGTTGTGTCTGTCTGTCCCACGCTCTGCAGGTCTGTCTGTCTGTCTGTCTGTCTGTCTCGCTCTGTCTGTCTGTCTGTCTGTCTGTCTGTGTCTGTCTGTCCCACGCTCTGCAGGTCTGTCTGTCTGTCTGTCTGTCTGTCTGTCCCACGCTCTGCAGGTCTGTGTCTGTCTGTCTGTCTGTCTGTCTGTCCCACGCTCTGCAGGTCTGTCTGTCTGTCTGTCTGTCCCACGCTCTGCAGGTCTGTCTGTCTGTCTGTCTGTCCCACACTCTGCAGGTCTGTCTGTCTGTCTGTCTGTCTGTCCCACGCTCTGCAGGTCTGTCTGTCTGTCCCACGCTCTGCAGGTCTGTCTGTCTGTCCCACGCTCTGCAGGTCTGTCTGTCTGTCTGTCTGTCTGTCCCACGCTCTGCAGGTCTGTCTGTCTGTCTGTCTGTCCCACGCTCTGCAGGTCTGTCTGTCTGTCTGTCTGTCTGTCCCACGCTCTGCAGGTCTGTCTGTCTGTCTGTCTGTCTGTCATCTGTCGTCTGTCTGTCTGTCTGTCTGTCTGTCTGTCTGTCCCACGCTCTGCAGGTCTGTCTGTCTGTGGCTGTCTGTCCCACGCTCTGCAGGTCTGTCTGACACACACACACACACACACACCACACACACACACACACACACACACACACACACACACAGGCACACACACAGGCACACTAAATCTACAATGTGTATGACTGTGGCAGTTTCTCCACCCTCCCACAGAACATAGCCCTCTCCGTTTTACTTCCTGATTGGCTACGACTCTCTTCCTACTGCGTGAGCCAGCTGGAAAACATTCCGGATCCCATGCTGACCAATGAGAGGAGAGCAGAGAAGCAGGACTAGGAAGTCGTCGGGTCTGTGAAGAGGAGGAGCTTAAAGCTTCACAAAAGACAAAGACGCCGTTTCTACTGTGTATGCATACAGTACATAGAAATATTGAGTTACTGTATAATATGAGGTGGGTAAAATGTGACTGAAGATCCAGAGATGACATGTTCAAACAATCCTCTGTGTGGTCTGGAGGACAGCGGGTGCTTGAATACAATATGACTTTATGACTCATAACCAGGGTCTGGAGCAAGGGTTTAGTGTTGTGTGTGTGTGTGTGTGGTGTGTGTGTGTGTGTCAATATTGAAACAACAGCAATGTTTGAGTATTGTTATGTTACGTTACTTGAACCCCTCAATGTTCCCACCAATTCCCCCCACACCCTGGGGCTGGGGTGAAGGACATCGCACTTTTGAATGTTTCTGGTGGGACAGGTGTGGACAGGTGTGGACAGGTGTGGCTTGATCTGTGTGAGATCAGAGGTGTTCATGAATCCTGTCCTTCAGTTTACTGACGCTGCTCTCAGACAGGTGAACACTGTCTAAACCAGACAGGTGAACACGGTCTAAACCAGACAGGTAAACACTGTCTAAACCAGACAGGTGAACACGGTCTAAACTCTTGTGGCTGTGGAGTGTAGGAGCCAGGAGGTGACTTGTTAGAGGACACTACATGGACCATTTGGAGAAGCCATCGACACAGCATAGGAGATTTCGTTAACATTTAAATATCATATATCAACACAAAGAACATTTTTATTTGTATCTTTTTTATTATATTTATATCTTATAAACACTCAAATGTTTTTTTTCTTCAAGTATATATATTACAGTGTAACACGTTATAACGAAAATGCATTTGACAAAAGCATCATTATCTTATCGCAATAAAACAACATTTATGTCACTGCTTGTTTTTTCCCAGTATAAGAGTTTGTTGTCTTTGTATCAGACAGCTAGTCAGCAGCCTGGGTTACGCTGGTGACCCCCCTCATGCACCCAGGTATGGAGAGAGATATGTCTCAAAAGTATTTGTAAATGCAAGTACCATGATCCACAAATGTTTCACGATTTACAAATGTGTTTTGCGATCCACAAAAAAAAATCTTACTCGTGATTTGTAAGTTTACATTTACATAAATGTGCTATGATTTGTACACATAGATGTCCATTCGTAAATATATTGTTTGTAATTTGTGTACAAATCATAGCACATTTATGTAAATGTCAACTTACAAATCACAAGTAAGATTTTAGTTTTTGTGGATCGCAAAACACATTTGTAAATCGTGAAACATTTGTGGATCATGGTACTTGCATTTACAAATACTTTTGAGACATATCTCTCTCCATACCCAGGAGTCTGGGCAACATCACCCGAGGACAGCGTATGAAGTGTGGGTAGAAAGCCAAGCAGTGAACACCCCTGTCTGGGTCTCAACAGACACTCTGTAACAATTGCAAACATTTGCGCGGGCGTATCAAGTTTTCCCAAGTAACTTTTGATAAATACAAACATCACACCTGTGCTTGATCAGGTAAGCACACAGGGAGCGAGGACGCTGATTGGTCCTGAACACAGGAAGGGAAGAGATGCGATTGGACGAGAGTGAAGAGACATCTGCCGTTGTATCAGTGTTAGTGAGCTGGTGAACAGGAAGTGAGCTGATGAACAGGAAGTGGATATTAAGAGGGTCGGGTCTGGACCAGCAGGAATGATGACCGACCTGAAGCCCGGAATAGTCTGATACTATCTTCCAAACTAAAGCAAACATACTGTATACGTTAGAGAACTACAGCAAAATAAGCACAATATATATAATAAGACATTCCACGGTGAGATAGCATATTTTCCCTTTGTCCAACGACAACATATTTGAGAACAACATAAGAGATAGTGAGTTATCTCTTTTACCTCGACCACAACACCATCATAACATAACATAAGTTCTACATGTGGTCTGTAACAGAACAGCCCTTTAGCCTCTCTGGACACCCTACAGAGGTCACATGACACACAGCCTCACTCATCCCTTTGTTTGACCTTTGACCTCTGACCTAGCAAACCCACAAGCGTGGGGAAACACAAGAGGGCATTACTGCACACCAGGTCCTTTGGAACGTGTGTCTGGTTATCTGTGGATGAAACGGCAATGATGTGCCCGTTGGTGTTTGTTCTGTGCTTAGAGAACAGTACCTATATATACAAACATCCCTTTATATGATGTCGTGCACGTTGCTCCTTATAAATATCACGGGTATATATTGTACACTTCCTGTTCTAACGGTACGTCTAGTCACACAACGAGAGTCAGAGGTTAGAGGTCGGTGCATGTGACCGGGGTCAGCCCGTGAATCAGGAGGGTGGGGCCTAAGCCCTGAGTCATCGCGTCCAGCTGAGCCAGGTACTGCTGCGATTGGCTGGACAGCGTGGGTGGGCGTGGCAGATACAGGAAACGCACGGCAGCCTGGGAGCTGTAGTCCATCAGCAGGTGGTTGACGGCGGACAGGAAACGCTCCGAGAGAACGGGGGCCGTCTCGGAGGGCTCGTCGTCGTCGTCGTCGGGGCGCCGGCCGCACAGCTGAGCCACGGCGTCCCAGGGGACGATCTTGATGGAGGCTCGGATCCGCAGCTTGCTCAGCAGCTCCCTGAACGTCTCCTCCTTCGTCACCCAGCCCTGGTCGCCAGACTCCACCTCCACGCACAGGAAGATCCTCATCCGGGCCCGGCGCCACCTGGCGGCCATGTTGAGAACGCACGCCATCTGGAGCAGGAACAGGCTCCCCACGTCCACCAGGGCGCCGTGACCCGGGCTCAGCAGGTCCAGGGGCCACACGTCGATGGTCCTCTCCGCCCCCTCCGTGCGGCTCTCCCGCCCCTTCGCCCTCCAGCTGGAAGAAGTAGCGGCCCAGACACACGTTCTTGTTCATCTTGATGGCGTCCGAGACGATGCCCACGTACTCGTCGGCGCTCAGCCAGCGGAGGCTCTCCGTGTGGCGCACGGGGGGGAAGTGGGCCTGGAGGGAGGGGAGGTCCACGCCGAAGTTGTCGCCTCCCGCGGAGGGGTCCAGCGAGGACTTGCAGAACGCCGGGTCGTGCAGGAAGTAGTCCTCAGGGGTGCAGCTGTCGTAGAAGCCCAGGACCAGGGTGTTGGGCTTCATCCCTCCTTCAGGGACGAAGAAGGCAGGGATGAAGGAGGCAGGGATGAAGGAGGCAGGGGATGAAGGAGGCAAGGGATGAAGGAGGCAGGGATGAAGGAGGCAGGGGATGAAGGAGGCAGGGATGAAGGAGGCAGGGATGAAGGAGGCAGGGGATGAAGGAGGCAGGGGATGAAGGAGGCAGGGATGAAGGAGGAAGGGATGAAGGAGGCAGGGATGAAGGAGGGCAGGGATGAAGGAGGCAGGGATGAAGGAGGCAGGGGATGAAGGAGGCAGGGATGAAGGAGGGCAGGGATGAAGGAAGCAGGGATGAAGGAGGCAGGGGATGAAGGAGGCAGGGATGAAGGAGGGCAGGTGAGACACATCACGTGTTCAAAAGATATAAAGTGTTGTTCAAAGCGATAGATATAAAGTGTATAGAGTGAGGCGGGACTGTGTCTCACCCAGTCCGGTGATGCGTAGCAGGTGCTGAGTGCCCTGCCTGACAGACAGGGACAGGGTGAGGTCTACGAAGGCCTTCACCCCCAGCTTGTCCACCAGGCTCAGCCAGAAGTTATACTGCTGCTGCACGGGGTCAGAGGGCAGCAAGTCTGTAACCAAGACAACACACTGTCACGACGACCGTCAAGATACTTTTTTTTTCTTTTTTTTATAAAGAAAAGGCGACGCCTCTGATGTAAAACACGGATGTGACGCACACATTTTTTTTTACAAAAGCTTGTTAACCGATTTTGAAAAACGACAGGAATGATAGAAACGGCCACCTAGGTCTCCCAGCTGGACGTGTCCCAGCACAAACAGTCCTCCCTTCTTCAGCTGGTTGACGAAGTTGATGAGCTGGCAGGAGGAGCGAGGGTTGGACACCATCAGCAGCACCTGGGGCCTCCAGAACTTCACGTGGTCCTTCCTCACGTCCAGCATCAGGAGGTACTTACGCACCTGCGGCCGGGCGAGAGGGGACATTTACATTTAGTCATTTAGCAGACGCCCTTATCCAGAGCGACTTACAGTAAGTACAGGGACATTCCCCCTGAGGCAAGCAGGGTGAAGTGCCTTGCCCAAGGACACAACATCATTTTTGCACAGCCGAGAATCGAACCGACAACCTTCGGACTACTAGCCCGATTCTCTAACCGCTCAGCCACCTGACTCCCCTGGGGAGACTCTGAACACTGTGTCGAGGACGGCAGCAGGTACGTGTGCAGGTTGGTGTGTGTCGGTGTAAATGTGTGTGTGTGAGAGAGTGTATATATGCGTGCGTATGTAGTGTAGTGTGGAGTCAGGTGGCAGAGCGGTTAGGGAATCTGAAGGTTACCAGTTCGATTCCCGGCCGTGCCAAATGACGTTGTGTCCTTGGGCAAGGCACTTCAGCCTACTTGCCTCGGGGGGAATGTCCCTGTACTTACTGTAGGTCGCTCTGGATAAGAGCGTCTGCTAAATGGCTAAATGTATGTGTGTGTGTGTACGTGTGTGAGCATATGTGTGTGTATATACTGTATGTGTGTGTGTGTACGTGTGTGAGCATATGTGTGTGTATATACTGTATGTGTGTGTGTGTACGTGTGTGAGCATATGTGTGTGTATATACTGTATGTGTGTGTGTGTACGTGTGTGAGCATATGTGTGTGTATATACTGTATGTGTGTGTGTGTACGTGTGTGAGCATATGTGTGTGTATATACTGTATGTGTGTGTGTGTACGTGTGTGAGCGTACGTGTGTGTATATACTGTATGTGTGTGTGTGTACGTGTGTGAGCATATGTGTGTGTATATACTGTATGTGTGTGTGTGTACGTGTGTGAGCATATGTGTGTGTATATACTGTATGTGTGTGTGTGTACGTGTGTGAGCATATGTGTGTGTATATACTGTATGTGTGTGTGTGTACATGTGTGTATATACTGTATGTGTGTGTGTGTATATACTGTATGTGTGTGTATGTGTGTGTATATACTGTATGTGTGTGTGTGTGTATATACTGTATGTGTGTGTGTGTGTATATACTGTATGTGTGTGTTTGTATGTGTGTGTATATACTGTATGTGTATGTGTGTGTATATACTGTATGTGTGTGTGTGTGTACGTGTGTGTATATACTGTATGTGTGTGTGTGTATGTGTGTGTATATACTGTATGTGTGTGTGTGTACGTGTGTGAGCATATGTGTGTGTATATACTGTATGTGTGTGTGTGTGTCCAGACCTGGTGGAAGATGAGCGCCTGGCTGATATAGCCCCAGCTGCTGGTGGGAGAGCGGTAGTGCAGGAAGAGGAGCAGCAGCAGTAGCAGAGCCACGCTGGCAGACGAGTACACGGGGTTAATGACGAACATCATCACCAGGCAGCTGACGATACCCAGGAGACAACTGTGCCAGGAGAACACCTGGAACGTGGGCCTGGCACACACACACACACACACAGGCACACACACACACACACACAGGCACATACACACAGGCACACACACATAGGCACACACATAGGCACACACACACACAGGCATACACAACACACAGGCACACACACATGCATACATACACACACATACACACAGACCTGTGACAGGTGGAGATTCACTGTCCCTAATGGTTTCAGAGCAGGATGATAATGGTTGTGTGGATGACATCAGAGCAGGAAGTGACAGCGGATGACATCAGAGCAGGAAGTGACAGCGGATGACATCAGCGCAGGAAGTGACGTGATGGTACCTGAAGTTGGGGGCGGAGGCCCACTCCAGCGCCAGACAGGCCAGGTCCACGGCAGCGTAGGCCAGCAGGTAGAACACAGTCACCAGGCCAGCGATGGTGTTGAGCTGCCCAGCAAACACCACACACTGCCACACACAACACACACGCAGAGAACACAGAGAACACTGTGACGCTGCCTGGAGAACCCAAACACTTCCTGTTACTCATCCACACTTCCTGTTCCTCTCACCTGAGCCAGGGCCCAGGTGTACACGACCGCCACCCAAGGGTTCCCCGAGCGGGACGTGATGGCTGCCGGCGCCAGCGGCAAACCTACGAGGACCGGAAATAACACAAAGAGGCATTAACCATCAACGTCAACAAACACCAAGAAAGTTCCGGATTTGCGCTTCTGCTTCAGATCGCACGTGGCCCCGCCCCTCCTGCCGCAGTCTGACAGGCAGGTCCTCTCCCTCTCCCTCTCCCTCTCCCTCTCCCTCTCCCTCTCCCTCTCCCTCTCCCTCTCCCTCTCCCTCTCCCTCTCCCTCTCCCTCTCCCTCTCTCTCTCTCACCAAACAGCTGGTCCAGCGCCAGGGCGTGCAGGATGCGGGACGCTCCAATCAGCGAGCTCATGGCAGCGGACAGGGAGGCGCAGTACACCCCGATGGTGACGAAGGGCGGCCACACGTTGATGCGCCGGAAGAAGCCGTAGTCCTGAACCAGGAGGGCCCTGACCAGGGGCACACACACACACACACCATGGGCACACACACACACACACCATGGGCACACACACACCAGGGGCACACACACACACCAGGGGCACACACACACACACACACCAGGGGCACACACACACACCATGGGCACACACACACCAGGGGCACACACACACACAAACACCAGGGGCACACACACACACCATGGGCACACACACACCATGGGCACACACACACCAGGGGCACACACACACACACACACACACCAGGGGCACACACACACACACACACACACACACACACCAGGGGCACACACACACCAGGGGCACACACACACACCAGGGGCACACACACAGACACACACACCAGGGGCACACACACACACACCAGGGACACACACACACCAGGGGCACACACACACACCAGGGACACACACACACACACCAGGGGCACACACACAGGAACACGGGTTAGATACTCGTAAAAGAAAATACAGATGCGTAAATACGCGTCGGCAACGTGGTTGGGACTCCCCCCCCCCTGCAGGAGAGAGGAGGCTCACCTGTCACAGGTGGAGCTGACGAGGAGGAAGAGGAGGAGGTAGATGACGAAGGTGTAAAGGACCGCTGTGATGGTTCCTCTGGGGATGGACACGCTGGGGTTCTTCAGCTCGCCTGCGGAGAACGTCACAGTATGAAAGCTATGAACAGTCTGCTTCTCTGTCCATACATCTATATACCCATCTATACGTCCAACTATCCATCCATCCATATATCCATCCATCCATCCATCCATGTCCCTAGTTCTGGTCATGTTACTTGCTCAGCGCCGTCAGTACCTGACATGTTCGCTCCCGCCATGATCCCCGTGCAGCTGGTGAACATGACAGCGAACACGCTGGCGAACGACATCACCTTGTTGGTGCTGTAGTCCAGCGTGTAGCCAGCTGCGGAGGAAGAGAAAGAGCGGTGATACTGTAAATAAACCGTCAAACCCTCAACTTCGATCTCCGTGTAGTTTCACTTCCCCCCCGCTAACCTCAGAGCCAGACTGGTAGAGCGCGGAGATAGCTCTGTGGTATTTCTCGGAATTGAGGCGAGCGCTAAGACTTTAGCTTTTCTACACGTTATCTCAGAAAAACCGTTGCACCGTACATCACACGCTAACAGAACCTGTTTAGCTCCTGTCATTCTCTTGGTCACGAGATATTCACATCATGAGCGTCGATGGTCAGAACAGAGTGAAGACAGTATCAAAGTCCAGAGCTGTGAAAGCATGTATCTGTCCGCAGCGCGACATCTCAAACACTCGTACAGCATAAGGGATGAATATCACACATGCAGATCAAGAGATTCAAACCCCCCCCGGCCTCCGCCTTCCCGACTGAACCCCCACACTCACCGTCCAGGTTGTTTCTGAGAGTGGTGGCGTTGAAGCCCGTGTAGCTGACGTTGTAGTGGTGGGTCTGGTTGCCGGGGCCGCGGTGGGCGATGACGAAGTCTTGGGGGGGGCACGACCAGTGGGCTGATGAGGATGGAAACCACGGTGACGGTCACCAGCAGCAGGATGAGGAAGGCGGTGCGGGCGTAGATGTGAGCCCCCACCAGACACACCAACAGGCAGAGCAGCAGGATGGCAGAGGAGTAGAGCACCGTGAACCAGTATCCCTGAGGGAGGACGCGCATCCCCGCCGTCTCCAACAACGCTGTGGGGGAGACAGGGGGGGGGAGACGGGAGGGGAGACGGGTGGGGGAGACGGGTGGGGGAGACAGGGGGGGGGAGACGGGGGGGAGACGGGTGGGGGAGGCGGGGGAGACAGGGGGGGGAGACAGGTGGGGGAGACAGGGGGGGAGACAGGAGGGGGAGACAGGGGGGGGAGACGGGGGGGGAGACAGGGGGGGGAGACAGGGGGGGGAGACAGGTGGGGGAGACAGGGGGGGGAGACAGGGGGGGGGAGACAGGGGGGGGAGACAGGCGGCATCGACAGGGGAGAGCGACTTTAAGACACATTCGCATACTCCCCAGTAAGGTATTTTAATACTGGGAAGTTGTTAAAGGGGTTAAAAACAAGTCACATGACATACCTGGGTCTCGACCAAATACATCCAGGATGGCCTCCACCAGCCCCAGGACATACACCCCACAGGCACACACCTTCGCCAGGAAGAACATGAGGCCAATGCTGCCCCCAAACTCAGGGCCCAACGATCGGCTTATCATGACTGGTGGTTCGTGTGTGTCAAGGAGATTCGGACGTATCGACAGAGTACAGTAAACTGGACACATCCGTTGTAAATATTTTCGTGCAGATCTAATTCGACCAGACTAAATCAGGTCAGGGAGAAAAAATGCCTTTATAAGACTTCAGCAAAGGGAGGAAAGCACTTCAAACATCAGCAAAACCAATTACATTTCAGGCTCGCTTCACATGACACTTCCAGAGGCCTGGCTGTCACAGTGGCTGAGCAAGCCCCAGAGCGAGTGCCTCTGGGTAGGGAGAGGATACAGTAGGCGCCCCCTCCCTGCACAGCCCCGTTGGTAGAGATGGCACAGATGGACAGGATGGTGAGAGAGATGATGGTGTAGGCCACCACCAGCATCAACAGACCATGCAACAGGCCTGCATGACCAACAACAAACCCTGGAGGAAAACACACATCAATTAGACCTCCATACTGCTCACGTCACTTTGTTAATCACCCTCAGCTAGTTTCATGTACAGTAGGATTAGACAGTATACATTTAGCTGATAGTTGCCTGTGAGTAGTAACGTGTTTTACCACAAAGTAACCAACCAATCTCAGCTACCAGGCACGGTACAACAACAATAATATCTCGACTACAGCGCAACGATAACAGTTCAGCTACAGTATTACACAGCCATTACAACAATACTGGTAGGCCTACAACACAATACTATAACACTAATAGCGCTTTGAGTACAAGTAAGACTCATTACAAATACAATTTATTATTATTTATCATGAATACACTTACCCGTTCGTAGAAAAAGTACGATGCTGAACATGGAAAGAATGGTCGGAACCATGACTCCAAAGAAGGTGTTCAGCTTTCTGGGAGAGGCACTGGGAGCCGGTACCTCTCCCATGGTCTCAGAACCCAGTCCACAAAAAGTGGACCTGACCGGAAGACCACACACCCCATGTGAGATGAGGGGTGTGTGTTCGGACATCTCAACTGTTGTCTTCTGAAACGTCCTTTGTGGTTCATGTAGCTTAAGCCTGTTGAGGGGCACACGTTGTTCGGTGTTCGTTTTCAAATTCTTTCACGTTTAAATTCTAATCGCAAATGTATGTTAACACATGACGTTCAGAGACATGCATACTTTTCACACCTTGTTAAAAGCATACTTCAATGCATGACGGTAACTAGACTACTAACCCTTCCTGCACAAATTAGCTACAGTTTAGGCAGTATTAATATCAATAACCTACGGTCCACGCACTATTCAGTGTGTAGCACTAGACGGCGACTATTGATACGCAAAGGTTACAAGTTGAGTTCCTAGATAGCCTGTCTAGTCAGTTTGATGCTTGTTTAAGGTATCGCATAGCGAGCCCTCCCGAAAAGGGAAGTAGACTTTTTCCTGCGCTATCGCACGCCAGATGTCCCAGCATCTAATCTGCTACATTTGAATGTGCGTTATGTACGCTATTGACGTGTGAATTTTTGTTATGAATTGGACACACATCAAATAAATAACTCACCTTTTGAGCTTGCGCAGTTGGGTCTGACAGCGAAATCCTGGCCGATCAGCACTTCCGCTTGTTAAAGTTCTCCTCGTCTGCAAGGTTTCGGCGAGTTTTCCCCAGGGCACAACGTGCAGTGTCGGCGTAGCTTCAAAATGTATCTCTAAACAGTCTGGTAGTTGTAAGTTATTCGGCTCCAGTCAGTAAATACACCTACCCGTTCGGACATTGAACTACGTTTGTCAGTGATGCTCGCATCCCTAATTCTAGGGTTCATTCACTTGCTATTTGTTCGGAGTTGGTCACGGGACAGTAAACTGTGTTCATGTGACTCGGAAGAGGGGAAGGGTAAAAATACCACAAATACGTGTTGATAAACGAAGAAGAAGGGTGGGTCCGTTGCTAGGAAGCTATGGACGCCAAAAGTCATTATCTGTTGCAGCAGCTGTGTGAGAAAAAAACATATCTTATTATTCTGTTGAAGGTCCATTCAATAAGAAAGATGATTTCGCAGACAATACTAGTGTTCCGATTTTTTTATATGAAGATTACAGGAGGTTAGAAGAACAAAACAATGTTCAAAACGTTCAAATATTATTGTTGTTTACAGAATAACCCGGTTATTAATACTGTGGATATATTAACTTTACAGTAAATGGTCAACCAATGTTAGTAAGGTTCTAACCTGGCAAATATACACACACACACAGTAGGCTAAACAGCTGAACTTATTAACTATCCTTTCCTGGTCTGAACACAACTAAGGTAATGATAAAGCATTTACTAGCATACACTTTTATCCCAAGCAATTTACAATACAGGGGGATTTCACCTTCTTCTTCTGCAGTCAAATGCTCAAACCACTGGACAGCTCTTTCCATGTTACGGTCCAACATTCTAGTACTAGACCTACCTCACAAACAGCTGTTTACCATCACCATGCACAAATAGAAATATCATCAACATCATCTTATACCACACACACACACACATCAGAACAAACAAAAAAGATAAACGTAAGAAAACATCTTCACTTGGCAGATGCTGACGTCCAGGGGAAATTTGACAGATTCTATGTCTGCAGTCGAATGCTTCGCCACTGAGCTAGCACCTATACACCACTCAAATAAAATGACATCCGTGAGATTCCACCATCAATTTCAGCAGGCAGCAACAATGCTTTTTTTCATAACTGAGGATGCGGCCATTAAATATAATGTTCTTAACAAAAAGTGTGTGTGTGTGGAAAGGGGGGGGGGAGGGGGGAGACAGAGACATGTTACTTTCAAACTATCAAAAAGAGGGTAAGACACGTTACAGCAGAGGTCTTCAACCCTGGTCCTCAGGGACCCACTGTCCTGCATGTTTAGATGTTTCCCTGCTCCAACACACCTGATTCAAATGAATGGGTCGTTATCTAGTTATGCAGAAGCCTGTTAACGACCATTCATTTGAATCAGTTGAAGACCTCTGCGTTACAGGACCCACGTACACCGACGCCTCCTCCCCCTGAACCTCAGCCCGGTCAAGTGGAGTCCATGGACTGAGAGTTGAGATGAGGCCACGTGTAGGAGGGTCCGGCCTGGAGGAGGGAGAGCGAGGGGGGGTGTGCGGCGGCGGGGGGCTCGGGGGTGTGAGTCAGCCTGTGTTTCTTCAGCTGTCCAAGCTCCCTGAAACAGCACCCACACTGGGCACAGCGGTACGGCCTCTCGCCCGTGTGGATGCGCTGGTGCTTGTGCAGGCTGTCCAGATGGCGGAATCGCTTCTCGCAGTAGCGGCAGGGGTACGGCCGCTCGCCCGTGTGGATGCGCTGGTGCGTCTTCAGGCAGTAGAAGCGTCGGAAGCCCCGCCCGCAAACGTTGCAGCGGTGGACCTTGTCGGAGGTCTCTCTCTCCAGCTGCACGGGGCCCATGTAGCCGGGGTCGACCGCGGGCATGGGGGCGAAGTTCATCAGAGCGCCCTCCGCCTCGGTGTCGTCGATGGGGACGGTGATCTGCGCTGGGTGTTGGTCTTGGAGCTCTGGGTTGTGGGGGTCCAGGGCAGGCGTGTCAGAGTCGTCTTCGATCTTTACTGGTCCTTGTTTGAGCTCCTCGTCGTCCAGGACCTGGATGAGGTCCAGCTCCTTCTCGTGACCGTCGGAGGGGATCATCTCAAACTCGAACGTGGGGATTTCTTCCTCTGGGACTTCAGAAGCTTTCGTTTCTTCCTCAACCCCCAGTGGCTTTGGCCCATAATCGTTCCCTTCATGTGCTGAGACTTTGTACTCTGAAAAAATAGTGTTGTTAGTCTTAACGATCCCGGGCAGAGATAAAACTAACCAACATGTAGGACCAGGTCTTGTGTTCTCACATGGCAAATTATTGTTTATCATCATTTAATTTACCTTTTTCTGCGATCCCATCGTCTGTAATGTAAAACGGACTTTCTGTATCTTCGCCTGACTTTTGGGACGGGGTTTCAAGTTCAAACTGTGGAGCTTTCGACGGCCGTGAGAAGTTCGAGGTAGAAGCTACCGAGACAGGTAACCGCATTCGTCGGAAGCTGGATCCACTTACGTTCTTTGGCCATTCATGCTGTACGGTTGGCAAACAAAGTCCTACACTAGGGAGTGCCTTTGAAAATTGAGATCTCGTGGATGAAGCCCGAAACGACTTTTGAGCTCGTGCAGCGCCTCTAAGCAGGTTGCGTGGATTCCCCGAGCCGGGTGATGACACAGACTCAACGGAACTCAAACATTCAGCATTTGATCGAGACTGATTGTGATCGAGAAGTAAACACTGTTTTATGTTTTCTCAGCTGCTGTCATGTAGTAACGTACAGCTTTCAATTCACTCTCGGATATTTCTAGTCTCTCTTTCAAACTTTGATTCTCACGATGAGACTCGGCTGCGGCCGTTTTGGCTGCAGACAGTTTGAGTCCAACAACTTTTGATGTTTCTTTCAAAACGGTTTCTACTGCACACCTGACAGCCTGGTCGATTGTTGAAGCAAGTTCATACTTAAGGAACGAGACGTTTGCTTCTATGGTTAGACTCATTCTGAACTGGCGTAGTGGGGATGGAGTCGAGTGAGATAAATCCGAAACAAGGCTGAATCAGTTGGCCCAGCGAACCGACACTTACATTTACTTTAGTTTAGATAAACTAGGCGTCTGAAACACGCATATCTTACGGATGTTTACAAATTAAATAGTTCCATGACTTCGAAATGAACGCACGACTGAATATTAGCCCGCTAGCAGCTAGCGATCATGGCCAACACAATTTACGATTTGTTTTGGAAATGCATTTCCTTTTCCGCATGACACAGTGATGCAGCGTCGCCAGGTGATGACGTCATGTTAATCTTCAGCAATGTGGGCCTTGTAGTTTCTTTGACCATATAAGGAATTCCACAAAACTGTCGTGATCGTCTGCGATTCATTAAAGATCTCGTAAACAATGTAGTCGTACGACACCATTTTAACTAGCCACACTACAGACGCTGTTGATGATGATTTCCCTCTCGGCCGTAACCCACTCCTGCCCACTCTCCAACACAATCAAGAAAACCGTTCCACCTTAATAATATACTGAACTGTAACCCAAGCGCCTGCCAAGCCAAGCCCCAGCCTCACACCACATCCATCATATAACAACCAGCATCCACTCCAGTTATCATGTTATACTTTCACCCTGTGTCATGTGAGGACAGTCTGACTAAATTTCCTTGTGCCTTTTCTTCATCTAAGAACCAAGTAATCTACAGCCTAAACTAGCTCCAAGGTTGTGACGTGACATCAACTGTAGTAGACTGCCACCTACAGGTAGATCAGGGGAATTTCTAGGAAATGGTTTTCAGACGTGATCCCACAGAGGATAAATCTTGGCATGAACACCAATTTTTTATGATAAATGTTCATAGTGCTTATTAGGTTTAGGCGTATAAGTAACATTCTGTTTCATGTATTATGGTTGCCAGTTTACAATGTACAACAGGGACATTGCAAGTGGTGACCCAAATGATCACATCACGCTGCCTGTAATTCTGCCAGTAAAAGTAAAAATCGAATTACAGAATTTTCACGGGAAGAAAAAAGAAAATATGTTTTTTTGGGGTCTGGTGATAGAGCTTTAGATGGTTACGATTTTGGAACCAATCCAATTTTTAACGCGTACAGTTTTTTCTTTTGCATGGGTGGCAATGGGACTGCGTAGGCCTACGTGCATCGTTGCGGTTTGTGGTGGATATATGCTCCTTGTGTCAATCTCTTTGCTCAAGCCTTTGCTGTTGCTAGGCAACCTATCCTCACTTACTACAGTCGCTTATGGAGTCTGCAGAGGGCCAGTGCAGGTGGGATGTACCAATGTGTAGCTTAGAGGGGGGGAGGCGGGAGGGAGGGGGGGGGTAGCATGGGCCTGTGTATGATATTGCAATCTCTCAGTCCAGAATCTTGCGCCTGGAAGCCCATTTTACCTCTTTGTCTGTGTATGGCAGACATGTTCAAGTGGCACATCAAATTTGAACAGTTATCGGATTCCAGTAGCACTGCCTTCAGTAAAATGCAACACAGTCGTTGAAATGTGTTTGTTTGCTTCATCGCAGAGCTGAATCATGTCACAACCAGGACAACTTTGCCAACAAATAACTTTTTCTCTCTCTCCCCTCACTGACCCGTAGGTAGAGGTTATCGTGAATTCCATATTTCTTGATCACACAGCCCATTAGTCTGAACTGTCGCGCGAAGCAAACTCACTCTGGTCAGATATATAACTATACGTTTCTGGGACTAATGTGTGTGGTTTGTGTAACTACACACTGTAAGGTGCAAGATGGCCCCAGTCATCCCTGGACAGCAAGAGGCCTATCTTATCAGGTCATATGACTGAAATTAAAAGTCGTGGAACAACCAGAAAACCAAAGTAGTCTCTGAGTGTTCCTGCTCCACTAATTAAATCTGAACCCCTGGGTGTGATAATCTCCTGGGATCTTACTGCTTTACCATGTGGCCTACTCTGCAGTCTTAATTACACAAGCACAATCAAAGCTCAGAAGATAGAAAGATGGATGAACCAAGACCCTCTTGAATTCCCTCCAATTGGCTTCTGTGTTTTGTGGGCGCTCTGTTGACTGATTTGTCTGGTAAGATAGACATGATCTTATCCTATCTGTGAACCTGCAGGCCTTAGGGGGGTGAAGGCTCACCTATAGACCCGTCTACATGCTCGTGCACATAGTCCGCATGCTGATGCTTTCTGAATCTGCAGTGGATGGAGAACTACTGTTCTGCTAGACATCAGAGGGGGCGTTGTAAAATGGTACAGTCTCCATGAAATGGGTGTGGTTGAATCGTGCTTATGAGATCTAACGTTTACGAAGCGCAGACCGGGTGATTTTATCCGAATTTGTTATTGCACGTATTGGTACATTGCTTATTTAAATCATACTACAAAATACAACGTGTAAACAATAGGCTATTGTCGCATGTTCTTGGTTATAGATGTATCGATGGGCGCGTTTCCTGCTCCTCCGGCAAGATAGCCTAGTAGCTTTTTGATATTCTTTTTGTTTTTCTCTCAAGAGCTCAAGCCCCAGTGCTTTGCAATTTATTCAATAATTCATTTTTTGACGAAGAGGCGACCGTCATTACGAAGTGAGGGAGTGAGGGAGAGAGGAAGGAGGAAGAGCTCCGTGAACAAGGGAGGAAGGAAACAAGGATACCACATACAGAGTAATTCGGAGACAGAACATTTGTGTTAATTTTCACAGGGTTCAATGCATGTTCTTTGGCGCGTGTAAAGACTGCAATTGTGTTCCACCACCTTAGACAAAGATGTTTTTGTGCTGAAGGTCTCGGGCGTAGAGTCAAATCATTCCGAAGAGGAAACGGGAACACGAGCAGATTTCATCTTTTCAAGAGGTCCAATCAAACGGAGATATGGTTTCTCTGTATAACGCTGTAATGTTAATTTGACGTTTCGGGCAACGTTGGAGATTCACCGAGCAACAATCGACAACAGAAGAACCAGGGTGGATAGTAAAATTTATCTTCGTATTTTTGTCACAATATTTTTTTTTATTGACTACGAGGGACCTTAAACCACTGCTGGCTTTTTTTTGAAACATTGTTTCCAGAATTTACTCGACAATAACCAGCAACCATCATCGGAAACATTAACAAACAGGTAGCCATCCATTATAAAATGCTGTCACAAATATTGGATGTAAGATGGCTGGATGATGTAGACTAGCCTACCAGCGATGGCCCTCTTCATGACTAGGCTCATCATTTCGATGAAATTAATTTCCTCCCTTAATTGTGATTATTGGAATATGGATGTGTAGAAAGGACACAAACGTCTCAATTCAACCCCCTTCCTAGTATCTTTTTGCACACGAAAGCCATAGCCTACATTCACGCGGATCCTTCCCATTTTGCGTTTGCATAGCGGCTTGGAAATATTACGGTTGCTAGGGCCGGTGTCATTTAACGCAAATGCCCGGGGTTCAATGAAATAATTATGTTTGTAGCCAAGGACTTCGATGTATTCACCATCTAACATGTATACGGTAGTCGCTATCTTGCTACATTAGGCCATATTCTTGGAGGCAGCTACAGTATGCTTTCACTACTGCGAGGGAGGAGTAGTAGGATCAGTCAAAACTGCGCCTCAAGGCCCATAGACCACCTACAGAGCAGCTTTTACCCCAACAATGCTGTAGTCTGACCCTTAAAATTACATTTTATGCTAGCACTTTGGTATCTTTTCAATACATCTTTGTACGAGACAACGACGCAACTGATGCATGTTTCATTTTAGTATCCAGACCTGGTCAGCCATGAAATGTCAACCGAACACCCCAGCGGTGGTTTACTGTGAGAACGTGAGGGGTGGGGCCACATTGTCATTTTGCATCATTTTGCTACGAGAATCTAGGCTTTGACCCATAACCTACAATTTGTAGCTTGATTTAGCTATTTTAGCTATAGCTACATGTCATATTCAGTGTATATATATGGTATATAAAGATTACGTCTAGATATGTAAGGACATTGTGTAATGTTTTACATCCAAATGTTACCGTCTCACATTCAGCCGGAAGGTTGGTCTGCCATATTCCTGACTCTTCAGGGCTTGGTCAGGAAGCAGTAATTCTGGATGAGGGGAAAGTGGGGCCGTTTTTAAATGAATCTTGCCATGCCTATTCTTCCTGTGTTACCCACGTTGCTAACCAGCCTGTTAGAACAAACCTGTGGACTCGAGGACAACCAGAGGCCCACACCCAGATACTTCACGCTGGTCACCTGTGGTGCTCTGTGGTGATTGGGCGTCGTGCGGTCGTTAGTTTGGTCACCTGGGAGAGGACGAGGGTAGTTTTGTACCCCCTGGTGAGGAAGGTGTCCCATGTTCCCTGGTGAGGAAGGTGTCCCATGTTCCCCACCCCCACCCCCACCCCCACCGTCAAAGCTTTATTGGCTAAACAAGCCACAGTGCTAGGAGACTAGGAAACCACTAATTTCTCCCCGTTGCCTTCCATTAGTGCTGTGTGATCCATCTGGTAGGAGATTCCCTCCGGGAACAATGACCTAGCTAATTGCTCTCTCTCTCTCTACTAGATGTGTTGTGTATGTGCGACGTATTCCTGTTTCTTCATGCAAAGGCCTCGCGATGTTGGTTAACACAGAGGCACGGGGATTAAAACAAATAATATGGAAATCATCTAGATAAGACTGGTGCTTCTAGGTTAGTGTGGTGTTGGGCCTGTTTCTCCAGGCCTGCTGCTCAGATCGAGACATGTTATGTAGTGATGCAAATGTAGCGTGCAATGCAGAAGATACTGTTCTGATGAGGGATGTATTTGAATAGGAACACAAACCCATGCAAATCCCAGGGAACCCCCCCCCGTTCTGAGAGATGGTTTAGTACGAAACCGTTCTGAGAGATTATTTAGTATGAAACCGATATGAGAGATTATTTAGTTTGAAACCGTTCGGAGAGATTATTTTGTATGAAAGCGTTAACTCTGGGATGTGGAGGTGGAGAGGCTGGTTGGTTGATTAGTCAAGAGTTCATCCACATCAGATTAAAGTCACTATCACCCTGAAATGGCAGAAATAATACACATCCTACATAATTTGATAGATTACAGGCTAATTTATCTTGTGTAGTTTTAGGTAAATCTCCCACATACAGTATAATGATCAGTCTCCCTAATTAACGCTGAATTCTGCTCTCTGTAATCCTAATCTTGTTTCTCTGCATATCTTGTTCATAGATAGCAGAGCCCATTAAATGGCACTCTCCCTCCTCAGATTAAACCAGATTACAGATTATTTTCCTCAGTTAAACCAGACAAGGCCGCTCTGCCACAAACAAACAGATTATACCCTCAAGCTTTTTATCATCGAGCACCCTATCCTGCTAACCCTAGAAAACAAGAGATTACGATCAAATTGGAAGTTAATTTATGGATTATTTAGCCTTGTATTGGTGATAGTATTTCTTGGTGCAATGTGTAGTAATTTTGAAGATGTAGAACAGCCAGATACAAGATAACATCATGTCACAATCTCCAAACTAGAAGCCATCCGGGGCGATCTGTGGGCTCGCCGTGTTAGTGAGCTGAGGTGTGGAAACAGAAAGCGGAGTAGAAGATCAAGGATCTTCCAGCAATATTTCGAACAGTACGTCTAAACGAAGACGTTTTTGCAGGAAGGTGTGTCTGACAGGGGTGTAGCCCCCCATAGGGGCCTGGGGAGGCCTAGGCCCCCTCTTTACCGCCCCCCCCCAAATTTCAGTTTGCTTATATATATATATATACTTTATTAGTATATATTTTTTTTATATACTTCTGGCTCCACCCCTTGTGTCTGATATGTGTACCTCTTCTCCTCCAGGTGACGGAGACAGGGACCGATCCAAGATGAGCGAGCTGGAACAGTTACGCCAGGAGGCTGAGCAGCTGAGGAACCAGATCAGAGTGAGTCTGGAGGGTGGAGGAGGAGGTGGAGGGAGTCTGAAGGGTGGAGGACGAGGTGGAGGGAGTCTGAAGGGTGGAGGACGAGGGAGGGTGGAGGAGGAGGAGGATGGTGGAGGAGGGAGTCTGGAGGGTGGAGGAGGAGGTGGAGGAGGAGGTGGAGGGAGGGTGGAGGAGGAGGTGGAGGTGAGGAGGAGGAGGAGGAGGAGGAGGGTGGAGGAGGAGGAGGGAGTCTGGAGGGTGGAGGAGGAGGTGGAGGAGGGAGTCTGGAGGGTGGAGGAGGAGGTGAGGGAGGGTGGAGGAGGAGGAGGAGGTGGAGGGAGGGTGGAGGAGGAGGTGGAGGAGGAGGTGGAGGGGAGGGAGGGTGGAGGAGGAGGTGGAGGTGGAGGGAGTCTGAAGGGTGGAGGACGAGGGAGGGTGGAGGAGGAGGAGGAGGTGGAGGAGGGAGTCTGGAGGGTGGAGGAGGAGGTGGAGGGAGGGTGGAGGAGGATGGTGGAGGGAGTCTGAAGGGTGGAGGACGAGGGAGGGTGGAGGAGGAGGAGGAGGTGGAGGAGGGAGTCTGGAGGGTGGAGAGGAGGAGGTGGAGGGAGGGTGGAGGAGGAGGTTTAGGGAGGGTGGAGGGTGGTGGAGGAGGAGGTGGAGGGGGGTGGAGGAGGAGGTTTAGGGAGGGTGGAGGAGGTAGGTGGAGGGGAGGTGGAGGGAAGGTGGAGGACGGAGGGAGGGTGGAGGAGGAGGGAGTCTGGAGGGTGGAGGAGTTGGAGGAGGGAGTCTGGAGGAGGAGGAAGGAGGGTGGAGGAGGAGGTGGAGGAGGAGGTGGAGAGGAGGGGAGGAGGGTGGAGGAGGAGGAGTCTGGAGGGTGGAGGAGGAGGTGGAGGGAGGGTGGAGGCGTAGGGAGTCTGGAGGGTGGAGGAGGTAGGAGGAGGGAGTCGGAGGAGGAGGTGGAAGGGGAGGGTGGAGGAGAGGGGGAGGGAGGGAGGTGGAGGAGGATGTGGAGGGAGGGGGGAGGGGAGGTGGAGGAAGGTGGGAGGAGGAGGGAGGTGGAGGAGGAGGGGAGTTGGAGGGTGGAGGAGTTGGAGGAGGGAGTCTGGAGGAGGAGGTGGAAGGAGGGTGGAGGAGGAGGTGGAGGAGGAGTGGAGGAGGAGGTGGAGAGGAGGGTGGAGGAGGAGGGTGTGGAGGAGAGTAGGAGGTGGAGGGAGGTGGAGGAGAGGGGAGCTGGAGGGTGGAGGAGTAGGAGGAGGGAAGTGAGGGGAGTCTGGAGGAGGACGGTGAGGGAGGGTGGAGGAGGAGGTGGTAGGAGGAGGAGTGGAGGAGGAGGTGGAGGGCAGAGGAGGAGGAGTTGGAGGTGGAGGTGGAGGGAGGGTGGAGGAGGAGGGAGTCTGGAGGGTGGAGGCAGTAGGAGGAGGGAGTTGGAGGAGGAGGTGGAGGGAGGGTGGAGGAGGAGGATGGTGGAGGAGGGAGGGTGAGAAGGAGGAGGAGGGAGGGTGGAGGAGGAGGAGTCTATGGAGGTGGAGGAGGAGGTGGAGGGAGGGTGGAGGAGTAGGGAGTCTGGAGGGTGGAGGAGGAGGTGGAGATGGTGGAAGTTTCACCTTAAAGAGTACACAGGCAGGAATAAAATCAAATTTTAAGGTTTTAAATTACAGTTTTATAGTTTTTGTACTCGTAATGATGTTGCATGCTCATGCTCTATTGACAACTTGAATATATGTAAGTACTGTATGTTTCTACTTAGACTTTGTAAGTATACTTTAACTATAACTTTTTATTGGGTAGTGTTATCATAGACCTGGCATCTACATAGACCTAGATCTCTTGAGTCAAGACCAGTCTACCATAGACCTACACATAGACCTGGTATCTGGAGACTACATAGACCTGATCTACACTAGACCCTGTGTCTACATCTAGACCTGGTATCTGTCTGTCTAGACCGGTGTCTATGCAGACAGAACCAGTAGACATTCATCAGATCCTCATTCTGACTCTCTCCTCTTCCAGGGACGCCAGGAAAGCATGTGGGGACTCGACTCTGACACAAGTAAGCATCGTCGTTCCTCGTTCATACACAACATCTTCATAACGGCACGATCGCTACACGCAAGAAGCAATGTGACGATGATGACCGAAAGACTTATAAGACTTATATAAATACACAAATAAATGTACTATATTTGGATATTATACATATCCAAACCATTCATCAACAACTCCTAATACTGAGGAGGGGGGTTCAGGGCTGCGTAGAAGGGCATTCTTCTTATCCTAGATCCTGTGATCTCACCTGGGATTTCCCCTTACCTGTGTGTTGCTGCGGTGTGTGTGTGTATGTGTGCGGTGTGTGTGTGTGGTGTGTGTGTGTGTGTGTGTGTGTGTGTGTGTGTGTGCGGTGTGGGTGTGTGTGTGTGTGGGTGTGGTGTGGTTGTGTGTGTGTGTGTGTGTGGTGTGTGTGCGGTGTGTGTGTGTGTGTGTGGTGTGTGTGTGTGTGCTAGATCACGGCGGCTCTGGACCCTGTGGGTAGGATTCAGATGAGGACGAGGCGCACCCTCCGCGGACACCTGGCCAAGATCTACGCCATGCACTGGGGCACTGACTCACGGTGGGTATCTACACCATGCACTGGGGCCATGCACTGGGGCACTGACTCACGGTGGGTATCTACACCATGCACTGGGGCCATGCACTGGGGCACTGACTCACGGTGGGTATCTACACCATGCACTGGGGCCATGCACTGGGGCACTGACTCACGGTGGGTATCTACACCATGCACTGGGGCCATGCACTGGGGCACTGACTCACGGTGGGTATCTACACCATGCACTGGGGCCATGCACTGGGGCACTGACTCACGGTGGGTATCTACACCATGCACTGGGGCCATGCACTGGAGCACTGACTCACGGTGGGTATCTACACCATGCACTGGGGCCATGCACTGGGGCACTGACTCACGGTGGGTATCTACGTCATGCACTGGGGCCATGCACTGGGCACTGACTCACGGTGGGTATCTACACCATGCACTGGGGCCATGCACTGGGGCACTGACTCCGGTGGGTATCTACGTCATGCACTGGGGCACTGACTCACGGTGGGTATCTACACCATGCACTGGGGCACTGACTCACGGTGGGTATCTACACCATGCACTGGGGCCATGCACTGGGGCACTGACTCACGGTGGGTATCTACACCATGCACTGGGGCCATGCACTGGGGCACTGACTCACGGTGGGTATCTACACCCATGCACTGGGGGCCATGCACTGGGGCACTGACTCACGGTGGGTATCTACACCATGCACTGGGGCCATGCACTGGAGCACTGACTCACGGTGGGTATCTACACCATGCACTGGGGCCATGCACTGGGGCACTGACTCACGGTGGGTATCTACGTCATGCACTGGGGCACTGACTCACGGTGGGTATCTACACCATGCACTGGGGCACTGACTCACGGTGGGTATCTACACCATGCACTGGGGGCCATGCACTGGGGCATTGACTCACGGTGGGTATCTACGTCATGCACTGGACAGTGTGTGTGTGTTTCACCCAATCACATACCTATACATGCACATATCTTCGACAAGAGACCCAATAAATGACAATATCTAAGGTCCGGACCATCCCTACCTAGGACATGTCTTAAGTAGGAAAGGTCCAGAACATAAATTAATTGTTTTCGTCAAGTTTGGTGTTGTTCGGCCCTGTATTGACCCTTGTCCTGGTCCAATCACAGTCCTCCAGTGATCCGGATGATTTTCCAACATTCATGACATCACTGACCTGTCCTGTGGCTCCTCCCCTGTGGCTCCTCCCCTGTGGCTCCTCCCCTGTGGCTCCTCCCCTGTGGCTCCTCCCCTGTGGCTCCTCCCCTGTGGCTCCTCCCCTGTGGCCCCTCCCCTGTGGCTCCTCCCCTGTGGCTCCTCCCCTGTGGCTCCTCCCCTGTGGCTCCTCCCCTGTGGCTCCTCCCCTGTGGCTCCTCCCCTGTGGCCCCTCCCCTGTGGCTCCTCCCCTGTGGCTCCTCCCCTGTGGCTCCTCCCCTGTGGCTCCTCCCCTGTGGCTCCTCCCCTGTGGCTCCTCCCCTGTGGCTCCTCCCCTGTGGCTCCTCCCCTGTGGCTCCTCCCCTGTGGCTCCTCCCCTGTGGCTCCTCCCCTGTGGCTCCTCCCCTGTGGCTCCTCCCCTGTGGCTCCTCCCCTGTGTCTTTAGACTGCTGGTCAGCGCCTCTCAGGATGGCAAACTCATCATCTGGGACAGCTACACCACCAACAAGGTAATAACACACAGACACACACACAGACACACACACACAGACACACACACACACAGACACACAGACACACACACACACACACACACCACACACACACACACACACACACACCCACACACACACACACACACACACCACACACCACCCTCCCCCCCAGATGATTATATGAGTGTTATGCCCCCCAGATGCATGCCATCCCCCTGCGTTCCTCCTGGGTCATGACCTGTGCGTACGCCCCCTCTGGGAACTACGTGGCCTGTGGAGGCTGGACAACATCTGCTCCATCTACTGCCTGAAGACCCGCGAGGGGAACGTGCGCGTCAGCAGGGAGCTACCTGGGCACACAGGTAAGCGGAGCGGCACTCGCTAATCACCTGGAAACACCTGAGGACGCTAAACACACACCTGGATCGGCCACGCGTTTATTTTTGGGGGCGTTGCTTATGAGACATGGCTCCTGTAGTGTAAGCTGATGTGATATACATAGATGTGTGTGTGTGTGTGTGGTGTTGAGCCCTGTGCCAGGTGTGTGTGTGTGTGTGTGTGTGTGTGTTGAGCCCTGTGCCAGGTGTGTGTGTGTGTGTTGAGCCCTGTGCCAGGTGTGTGTGTGTTCAGGCCCCCAGAGCGATCCTTAAGTCCCCGATCTCTAATCACAGGAAGAATTAAAACTCAGATGGTTAATTAGTCATAGGTCAACAAAAATATAACGAGCGTAAAAGTCAGCTGGAAGCTCGTTTATCCCCCAGCTCTGTTAACGAGCTGGGAGGGGGGGGGGAGGGGGGGAGGGGGGGGGAGGGGGGATGGGGGGGGTTAGGGTTAGCCCTGTGTCCTAACCCTGCCTCCTAACCCTGGGTCCTAACCCTGCCTCCTAACCCTGGGTCCTAACCCTGCGTCCTAACCCTGCGTCCTATCCCTGCGTCCTATCCCTGCGTCCTAACCCTGCGTCCTAACCCTGGCTCCTAACCCTGGGTCCTAACCCTGCGTCCTAACCCTGCGTCCTAACCCTGGGTCCTAACCCTGCGTCCTCTCTCCCTCTCTCCTCTTCTAGGTTACCTGTCTTGCTGTCGCTTCATCGATGACAATCAAATCATCACCAGTTCAGGAGACACTACCTGGTGAGTCCTGGATGAACACTGGGGGGGGGGAGTGGGTCTTTTCAGGGCCCGCCACGGGTAACGTTTCCTGTTGTCTCCCCCAGTGCATTGTGGGACATCGAGACGAGCCAGCAGACCACGGTGTTCTCGGGCCACAGCGGGGACGTCATGAGCCTGTCCCTGTCCCCAGACTTCCGCACGTTCGTGTCGGGCGCCTGTGACGCCTCCATCAAGCTGTGGGACATCAGGGACAGCATGTGCAGACAGACGTTCACCGGACACGAGTCCGACATCAACGCTGTCTGTGTGAGTGCTCAGCCGCAGAGAGAGAGACACAGAGACAGAGAGACAGAGAGAGAGAGAGACAGAGAGAGACAGAGAGAGAGACAGAGACAGAGAGACAGAGACAGAGAGAGACAGAGAGACAGAGGGAGAGACAGAGAGAGAGAGTGAGAGAGACAGAGAGAGAGAGAAAGTGGTCCAGAGCCGCCGTGATCTAGCACACACACACACACACCGCACACACACACACACACCGCAGCAACACACACTGTACACACACACCACTACACACACACCGCACACCGTACACACACACACCGTACCACACACACCGTACACCACCACACCGCACACACACACACACACCGCAGCAATACACACCGTACACACACCACCGTACACACACACCCGCACACACACACCGTACACACACACCGTACACACACACCGTACACACACACCGCACACACACACACCGCAGCAACACACAGGTGAGGAGATCCCAGGTGAGATCACAGGATCTGGGATAAGAAAAACGTTCCGTGTCAGTTATTGCGTGTTTTCTGGTTGTGAATCTAACCTCCCTCATCTCCTCCCCTCCTTCCTCATCTCCTCCCCTCCTTCCTCATCCCTCCCCCCTCCTCCCTCATCTCCTCCCCATCCTCCCTCACTCCTCCCTCACCCTCCTCCCCATCCTCCTCCCGTCATCTCTCCCCACTCCTCCCTCATCTCCTCCCCTCCCTCCCTCACTCTCCTCCCCTCCTCCCTCATCTCCTCCCCTCCTCCCTCATCTCCTCCCCTCCTCCCTCATCTCCTCCCCTCCTTCCTCATCCCTCCCCCTCCCTCCCTCCCCAGTTCTTCCCCAACGGGAGCGCGTTCGCCACGGGCTCCGACGACGCCACCTGCCGTCTGTTCGATCTGCGCGCCGACCAGGAGCTCAGCCTGTACTCCCACGACAACATCATCTGTGGGATCACATCCGTGGCCTTCTCCCGCTCCGGACGCCTGCTGCTGGCCGGATACGACGACTTCAACTGCAACATCTGGGATGCCATGAAGGGGGATCGAGCAGGTGAGAGGGGGGGGGAGATGAGAGGGGAGGTGAGTGAGGAGAGGGCAGGTGAGGGAGGGGAGGTGGATTCTGTAGCACCTTCTGGCTGCAGTAAGTGAAATGGGTCAGTCGTTTCTGGACCCGATGACTAGAGGGAGATATCCAGGTCTGAGATGTGAAAGCAGAGGTGTGATCAGTGGCATGGTGGTTATAGACACCAGAAACCAGGAGTGCTGTAATGAGACCAGGAACCAGGAGTGCTGTCCTGAGACCAGGAACCGGGAGTGCTGTAATGAGACCAGGAACCAGGAGTGCTGTAATGAGACCAGGTGTGCTGTAATCAGACTGTCTCTGTGTCCAGGTGTGCTAGCCGGCCACGACAACCGTGTGAGCTGTCTGGGGGTGACGGATGATGGCATGGCCGTCTCCACTGGTTCCTGGGACAGCTTCCTCAAGATCTGGAACTGACGAGCCTCGTGACGCGCACACTCACTCACACACACGCACGCACGCACACACACACACTCTCACACACACACACACAGACCATACACGACTGTTCACATCTCACACTTTGGTACACATAGTTTGCACACTGTATTCACACTGTTCGTAAGATTTACCACACACAGACACACACACAAATTGAAACATTTTACTGTACATAATATATATATCGCCAATTAGATATGAGTTTACACACACGCCACATCACATTGTACGCAGGAAGAGTTCACTAGAATCCAAAATGTCCCAGATTAACCTCCAACCCAGCGTTACACACCTCCAATCCAGAGTTACACACCTCCAACCCAGTTACTACACACGCCATTGGAATCACAGCGTGACCAAACTCACATATGCTCGACTAAAACATATTCAAATGACACGTATTATCTAATTTCTTTTGTTGCTAAATACATGTATGCCCACACACACACACATACGTACGCACGCACACACACACACACACTCACTCTTCCTGAGAAGATTTGATCCCTGAGCTAAGCAGGAGAAGTTATCGGACGATCCTGTTGGTTTACTGAAGTCCCCAATCTCCTAAGCCTTCGTTCTGTAACCATGCCCGTCATTTGAGTCAGTGCAGACATGAGAGCACGCTACTCTAGAACCTGAACATAGAACCCATACGGGAGAGTAGAGAACCTCCAGAACGGATCGACTTTAAAGAGACACAGTTAAAAGAATATTAAGATAAACCATCAATTTAAAAACGTTTCTTCTGGCTCAAACTAAATGCTATCATGTAGTTACTGTTTTTATAGATATTTACCCCCACATATATAAGTAAATATATGATAGTTTTGGTTTTGATGTTTTTGTTGTATTAATTTTTTACGCCTATTTTATTCATGTTTTCCCTGTGTGCCTCTGATACACTTTAAGGATAATTATTAGAGAATAACGATGAAATTAAAACTAAATGAAATCAATAAAACGAGAGACTCATAAGGTGAACGAGAAAAAAAGAAACGGATAATTAAGAGACGACTCTCAAATACGCAGGGGGCAATATTCATACTTTTGACTTGGTCAATATATTATGTCAACTTTATGATAGTAAACATTGTACATACTATTAATAAATACATCTAGCCTCTCCTGTCTCATTTTGCTGGGTGTGTTTCTTGTTCTGGAATTTGAATTTTCCTTTTTGGTGTTATTTAGACTCGACGTGATCAAATGAACATCTGACTGACATCTGAAGATGAAATCAATGTTTTATTTATTTTTACTCCAAACAATTCTCCATTTAAGACTTGACACTTTTGAGTTCATTCAACACAAGCTTTTTCAAACTTGAATGTTTATCAGTCCATGAAATACAATCTAAAGTTAACCCTTCAAAAACTAACACTAAACATACAGTGTAAAGATGTTTTCATTTTTCAAAAAAACAAGAGATTATTGAAAAAAGGATCAGTATAGAGATTATAGACTAGCCATCAGTCTTAGTTCCAACAGCAATCATCTGGATTACAAAATGATTAACACGTTCATAAATCTATTCATTCCACAAGGAGACTTCCATGAAGTGCCTCGATCCTGTTCCCCTACTGGCGGGTGATCTAAATCATTTATTGATGTTCATACTTCATCAAAGGCAGTTACTGGGATGAAGTTATGGATGCAGAAACCAAAGAAGCATCATGAGTGAAGAGTTACTATGGTAACAATGGATGAGAAGGTATATATTTACCTGTGATCGAGACAAAACTGAGATTAAGCTAAAATACAGATTATGGTTATATTTTGTCTCAGGAAAGACGAACAGACCATCTTACATTCAGTCTGCCAAAGGCCACAGAACACAATCCCTACAGTCAGACAGACAGAACAGGCTTCAACTTTACTTTATATTGCTTACGAATAAGAAATGTCATTATATTTGATATGACAAAGAGCATTTATCTACATGACAGGTCATTTCCTGTCTCATCTGAACGCCCCCCCCTCCCCCCCTGTCGTCGTCTCCCCCCCTCCCCACCCCCCCCTCCTCCGATCTAAAAACATTTGAACACTTACCATTCTGTTAGTGTCCACTGTTATAACTTCACTCTGTGCCAGAAAATACGTTGTGCTTTGATTAATATAGCGGTAAATTATGTTATACAAATACAAATCTGCCTCTTAGATTTACATTCATTTTAATTTATCAATATAATTTACATATCATTTAATAAAATAGTTCTTTCAGAATATATTAAGCTACTTCACTTTTACCCCTATCAAAGCATCATTCAAAAAGGACTCTTCTCTGACATCACAAGTCTCCTAGGTTACTGGGGTCAGGTCTGCTTGTGACATCACGAGTCTCCTAGGTTACAGGGGTCAGATCTCCTTGTGACATCACAAGGCCTCAGTACGGTGGGTGACCTATGGCTTTACTCTGCACTGTTCCAACTGCATTGTCATGGGAATATCATTTCTGTTATCCCAGATGGGATTGGGATTAGCTCTCTTTGCTTTCACTCCCCCCCCCAAAAAAGTCACAGCAAGCAGAAAGGGAAGTTCTTCAAACATAAATCTCAAATTCACTCATATTATGAATGAAAACCAATGAGTCACCAGGATGGACTTATTTCTAGTGGATATAAGTGCACTTAACAGGCACAGAACAGCCCTCCAGAGGGACACTAGGATCTGTGGGCAGGATCCTCTCTCCTGCTGGGGTCTAACTGAAGCACGAGGCAGCGATCTTAGAACCAGCAGCCCCTCCATCTCCACATCCACCCCTCCCTCCCTCACTCCATCTCCACATCCACCCCTCCCTCCCTCACTCCATCTCCAAGGCACTGCATCGCCTGTAAACACGACAGCCTGGCTCACTAAAACGGGCCGTTCCCATGGACACCGGAGACTCCTGCGAGGCGTCCCTCCCGACGGCCCCCTGCTGTTTCTGCAGCAGGAAGACCGGATGTGAGGACCGCTCCCGGCAGGACAGCTTCCACACAGGGGGAACAGCAGGCAGAACCATCCCCCCACGAGCCCCATGTCCCTCAGCCTCTCTCCCTCAGCCTCCACCCCCACGAGCCCCATGTCCCTCAGCCCTCTCCCTCAGCCTCCACCCCCACGAGCCCCATGTCCCTCAGCCTCTCTCCCTCAGCCTTTGTCCCTCAGCCTCCTCCCCCCACGAGCCCCATGTCCCTCAGCCCTCTCTCCCTCAGCCTCTCTCCCTCAGCCTCCACCCCCCACGAGCCCCATGTCCCTCAGCCTCCACCCCCCACGAGCCCCATGTCCCTCAGCCTCCACCCCCCCCACGAGCCCCATGTCCCTCAGCCTCTCTCCCTCAGCCTCTCTCCCTCACCTCTCTCGCTCAGCCTCCTCCCCCCACGAGCCCCATGTCCCTCAGCCTCTCTCCCTCAGCCTCCTCCCCCCACGAGCCCCATGTCCCTCAGCCTCTCTCGCTCAGCCTCCTCCCCCCCCTGCCGTCTACCCTCAGCCTCTCTCGCTCAGCCTCCTCCCCCCCCCCTGCCGTCTACCCCTCAGCCTCCACCCCCCCTGACGTCTACCCCTCAGCCTCCACCCCCCTGACGTCTACCCCTCAGCCTCCCTCTTTCAGCCTCCTCCCCCCTGCCGTCTACCCCTCAGCATCTCTCGCTCAGCCTCCACCCCCCTGACGTCTACCCCTCAGCCTCCCTCTTTCAGCCTCCTCCCCCCTGCCGTCTACCCCTCAGCCTCTCTCGCTCAGCCTCCTCCCCCCTGACGTCTACCCCTCAGCCTCCCTCGCTCAGCCTCTCCACCCTACCCCCTCACAAGCCATCCATCTGTCATTCAAGAGCCTCTGTAGTCCACATATGTGTAGTTTGTTATAGTATTTTCTATCTTATTTGTTTTGTTTAAAGTTACCCCACACCTGCCAAACCCTCTTCTCTACTCAGCCCAACCGGGACATAAAGCGTCTAACTTTGGTTGGGAGCACATATGGCTGATATCTGAAGAACCTGTTCCAGCTGAAGTCCTTCCACAGTTGACCCCTGACCCCATCAGCCTCTGCACTGGGTGAACAACACAACTATTGCTAGTAACATCTAATAGTTCAGAACCCAATCAAACTGCACATTTACAAGCGTTTTCCTCTGTTGCTCAAGCGAACACCTGAATCACAAACTGTGAACATAGATAAAAGCGTAAAAACTGAAGATAGTTTTGATGTCTAACAGAACGTTAGAACGCTGGTCTCAGCCAGTCAGAACCAGCGGCTGGCAGCAGAACCTGTTTACTTCCTGTCTATCGCTCTAGACGAGATGTTTCCGCCTACCCCACCCCACGAAGACCCCTCCCTCCCTCCCTCACCCCCTCCCTCCCACGATCACAGTTTACCAACAAAACTAACCCCAAGCTCCTCTCCCCAAACAAGAACAGCACAAAAACAGCATATTGCAATATAACAGCAATCTCCAAGTAGTAGAGAGTGAAAGTAAGAATAGAGGAAGGCTAATACCAAATACAGAAACAGCACTGATAATAAAAAAATCTTTTTTAAGATGTGATGTTGATACGTATGAATGAGACACCAGGGTAAAAAGTTAAAACATATTAAGTCAGATCAGTTATCTCTCAGGGGTGTGGAACTCCAACGCCGTTGTGGTTGAGAGTAGAAACCACAAACAATGTGTCAACATAACAGCTTTTTCTAGAAACATGGTCAGATCATTTAAAAAAGTTTTAAATTCAAGTTTAAAAAAAAGGAAAAGAAAGAAAAAAAGGATACAAATGATCATTTCCCCCCCCCTCAACTGATTTTCAAAATTATGTAAAAGAGAGTTGGGTTGTTTGGCCTGACGCAATACCACTTACGTTCTCTAGGGGGCGCCGGTACAGCTGAATCTAGGACCATCAGCATTCAGCTAAGGCAGCACCAGGATGAGAGGTTTCACCCAGGTTCACCAGTCACACAAACCTGACCATGAAAAACCGCTCAACCTAAACATGGATATGTTAGTCCCGCCTCCTTCTCAATGTATAGCCAATCAGGAATGTTCAAACATAACCCCGTAATATGTTAGTAAATAGACTAATCACAGGTCCACCAATGAGGTACAGTAATACAGAGTATATCTATACATACAGAGATGAGGAGATGAAGGTGGGGATTGTTCTATTCCAGGGGTGTGATCTCTCTCTGGAGGAGGCTAGGCAGGAATGGATGTTCTGTAGGAGTGTGTGTGTGGTGAGAGAGTGTGTGTGTGTGTGTGAGGGGATGGGTGGAGTTCGTCCACTCTCCAGATCAGCAGCTTCACCAGTTCATGATGCAGTTCCTGTTCAGGGTCATGAAGTACACCTGACTGCTTCCTCCAGAACGCACAGAGGCAAAGAACACCTGAGAGAGAGACACACACACACACAGTGAGAGAGAGAGAGAGAGGTACAGATAGACAGACAGAGAGAGAGAGAGCTGTAGAGAGAGAGTCATAGCAGACGAGAGAGAGAGAAAGGAGAGAGATATGGAAGCAAATCAGTGCCATAATGTTTTGAATTTTAAAAAGGCATCGAATACTTAATATTGAAATTTAAAAAACACAGAATTCTCATCTGAATATATTTCAATGTAAAATAAAATTCAGGTTGCTCAAATTCGAAAAAAAATTATCTTCTAAAAATATTCGACCCCCAAAAATTTGACCCTCCAAATTTGGGGGGTCACCCAAAATTTTACCCAGTCGAAATTTTCCAGCTGAAAAAAATTGAGCCTATCAAATTTGAGGCGAAAATGTTCCAGTCGAAAATTTTCCATCTGAAAACATTTGAGCCTATAAAATTCGACCCTGAAAAAATTCTGCAAAAAAAAATCGGCCCTTAAAATTAGACCCTAAAACATTCGAGCCTATTAAATTAGAGCCGAAAATTTTCCATCTGAAAAATATTTCGCCTATAAAAATTCGACCCCCCAAAAATTTGATGCCTATCAAATTCGAGCCGAAAGTTTTCCAGCAGAAAAAATTCGAGCCTATAAAATTTGACCCTAAAACATTTGAGCCCATCAAATTCGACCCGAAATTTTAGAGCTTAAAAAAATCCGATTTTTTACATCCAGGATATCAAGGACAGGTAGAGCAATCGAGCCTTAATGCAATCGAACCAACTTCTGACCAACTGCAGCGCTCCCTCCTCCTCAGGCCCCTCTAAACCGGAACTCTCTCCTCAGGCCCCTTTTTTCATGTGTATCTGAGGTATTAGCGCCACCCGCTGGTCAGAGGATACTGTAGGCTATTTATATTAATAGGCTAACTTACATTGAACTAGCATTTTTCAGCTGGAACATTTTCGGCGCAAATTTGATAGGATCAAATTTTTTGGGTCGAATTTTATGGGCTAGATTTTTTTTGGCTCAATTTTTTCCGCTGGAAAAAGTTTGGCTCTAATTTTTAAAGATCGATTTTTTATGGTTACATTTTTTAAGATCTAATTTTTATTTGATGCCTTTTAAAATTCAAAACATTATGGCACTGATTTGCTTCCATAAGAGAGAGACAGAGAGAGAGAGACAGAGAGAGAGAGAGAGAGAGAGAGAGAGAGAGAGAGAGACAGAGAGGGCCCAAACCTTGTCGTTCCTCTCAC
>CAEFZP010000344.1:0-14543 GCA_903064625.1 Mallotus villosus
GGGAGGGGGGACGACGGAGATGGGGTTTCATATCAATCCCATTGAATCATCCTCAAACTGAGACGAATGGCTTGACGGTATGCATGCGTATCAGACATGCACGTGTGAGTATGCGTGTGTGTGCACGTGCGTCTGCGGGACAACCAATCAGGACCCCCAGAAACTGAGTCACACGAGCGCGACAGGAGAGGTTGTTGGTCGGGACACGCTCTCCCAGAGAAGAGAGGAGGAATGAAGGGTTTTTTCTTATCGCTGCTTAAGTGCTGGCGTGTAAACAGATACTTGTGAAGAGAGGGATGGCGGTCGAGAGACCTTCATCTGTAGGTGGTAAGCGAGAGAGAGAGAGAGACAGAGAGAGAGAGACAGAGAGAGAGAGACAGAGAGAGAGAGAGGGAGCTAGGAGCAGTGAGGTTCTGTCCTAGTTGGACTATCTGAAAAAAAACACTATTTGATACTTTTAAAGTACAAAAAGCATATTTTTTACTTTAAAATATAAAAGAGCCAGACAATCTAAAAACACGCTTTGATACTTGGAATGAGTCTGAACTACGCCAGAATATGAAGGTAGATCAGAAACAAAATCTGGCACACGACAGCACTCCCCACACCACACCCCCCCCCCACCAACCCCTCCATGGGGCTCGGCACCCTGAGAGGAGAGACAGCCACAGTCCCTGTTCTCCAACACGGGCCTCTCCTCTACGGGGTTGCCCCAGAGGAGGCAGGGCAGCAGTGTTCTATACCCCCAGGTTCTGTGAGACAACATTAGTCTCTATCCTGCTCAACCAGTTCCTGTCACCTGCATCCTCAGATCCAACGCTGAGGGCAAAACAGACAACGCTTACCGTTCAAAACACCCAGCTCAACCAACAATCACAATCAGAATGGGATTTATTCGCCATTAAAAGGAATTTAACGTCTGAACTCACTGCAACACACACACACACGCACACTGCGAACACACACACACCACTGCGAACACACACACACACACACACACTGCGAACACACACACACACACACACAGTTAAACTCGATTCAGGGAAGCGCCTGGTAAGCACAGTCTTCGCAGCACTGCAGTGAGCTAGCGAGCCTGTTGGCACAGTGTTGGAGCACACACACACACACACACACACAGACTAACACACACACACGAACACACACACACGTCTAGCCGACAGCAGAGTAGTACTGACCTGTGTGACAGATGAGGTAAAGTCTTCCTTCCTTTCAGCAGGAGAGAAACAAGTAAAGAATCCACCTGCACTGAGTCCTGCTGAAGCAATCCTCTCTCTCTCTCTCTCTCTCTCTCTCCTCTCTCCTCTCTTCTCTCTCTCAAGCTCACGCCTCTCGCATTGTGACAGTGTGTGGTGCACAGACGCATAAAGCGGACCAACTGTAGCGAGCTACACTTGTTTCTCTCTCTCTCTCTCTCTCTCTCTCCTCTCTCTCTCTCTCTCTCTGTCTCTCTCTCCTTCTCTAAAGGAGGTGTTTCACCTCATTCTGGGCAGCGGGGGAGATGCGATAGCATACAACTCATCTCCAGAGTGAAGGACGGGAGAGAGAGAATGTGTGAATGAAGAATGAGTGGAGGAGGAGTGGTAGGGGTAGAGACGCGTTGGGGGGAAGGGAGCGACGCTGATTAGAATTCCCTGGAGGGCAGGGAAAGAGAAAAGACTCCCCTTTCCTCAGGGCACTATTCTTTTGTTCGAGGTTCAAAGTTTTTTTTCCTTCCCTTCTTTAAATTCTTACGTTTGTTGACTCATTCTGAAGTGAGGTGAGGGTGGGGGGGGTTAAGAGGATAGAAGCGATGAGGAGAAAGGAATGAGGGAGAAAATGTGTCCTCTTAAAAAGTGCTTTCCCTCCTCTCTCACGTTTAAACCCTCCCTCTCCCTCTCATCCCTCTCCCCATCTCCCTCTCCCTCCCTCTAGCCCTCGTCCCTCTCCCCTCATCCCATCTCCCTCTCCCTCTCCCTCTCCCTCTCCCTCCCCCTCCCTCTCACCTCTCCCTCTGCTCTCTCCCTCCCTCCCCCTCTCTCTCTCTCTCCCTCTCTCTCTCTCCCTCCTCCTCTCTCTCTCTCTCTCTCTCCCCTCTCTCTCTCCTCCTCTCCCTCCCTCCCTCCCGGCTGGCGAGTCTGAACAATGGGCGAGCACAAAAAAGACACAGCTGCTTTCAACAGGGCCTGGACAATTGAGGCAAGGAGGTACTCCTCCCCCCTGCCCTCCCTCACCCCCTCCCTCCCTCCCTCACCCCTTCCCCCTGCCCTCCCTCCCCAAATCCCCTCCTCTCCCTGCTCCCCTCCAGAACAACCTCTACTTCATCCTGACAGACACTACAGCAGACCACTCATGTGAGGAATCTCCTTGACGACAATAGAACTCCTCAAAGTGGGACTGTTCCAAACTGTAGGTAGGGTGGGGGGGGGATTAAGGGGTAACTTGGAAGTGACTTGAATGTAAAACTTTTTCAAAGTTGCTGATTAATAAGGAAAGATTCCACTGGGAGCCTTTCACCTGCACAATTTAGCTCTGGAGTTTCACAGTGCAGTGCTATTTTATTGCTGCGTGCATGGATTTAAAGGCCAAGAGGAGATGCGATTAGCTTACAGTGCTAACGAGCGTCCGTGTTGTATGTGGAACGGTCCGTGCCAACTGAAGAGGCCTGGCTGAAGAGACCGCAACATGCCGCCACAGACTGATAACAGTCCTCAGAGAACAGACGTCCCCGACTGACAGCGCGTGGTTACCATCGCCGGGGGTGACGGTGAAATGCGGTCGGTCGATGCTTTGTTAGCGTTGTCGCGGCATTGAGGACGGCTTGATTTGTTAACAGAGGCGAGACGGAGAGAGTTGGCGGGGGGGACGGGAGAAAGACTGACTCCTTACTGACGGAACATTCCACACAGAGTTCAACTAGGCTTGCTCCGAGGCCCTTGAGATCCTTCTAGAACTTTCTTTTCAACGTATTTCTTTTCTAACCATGATTCCAGCAGCTAGCTCTCAGCAATAAAAAGCACAGAGATAGTAACCACTCTGTCTTATCAGTCGGCAAAACATCTGCTTGGTATTTGGTTTAGTAACTGTTCACTAGGTTCCAGTATCTCACACCATACTTTGCTTGTGAAAAGGGCTATACAAATAAAACTGATTTGATAATTATTTGATATTCATTTCAATTCATCTTTATTCATTTCCTGAGGGCAATTTGGTAGCAGAATTTGGTTGAAAAATCAATCCTACATAACCAAAACAAACACAAAACAAGTCTAAAATCATTGTAAAAGTAGAAAAAGTCAAATCTTCCTGTTTCTACCCAGTTATCTTACTCCCCTGAATCACCATCCTCTCCAGAGAGTTCATATTTTACACATGTACGACATTAAACCAACACACTAGTGTAAACAACTCAACATGGGACCAATAAAACACTCAAATCAATGCTTTATCTACTGAAATGCCTTTCATTTCCTCAAGCAACACAGTCTTTGCTACCCGCGCACAGGTACTGCGACCCACATAAACATGAAATGTGTTCAGATCTGTGTGCGACGCCGTCAGATTAAATGCAGTGAGCGTCCACTCGCCCGAGGTTCTCTAACGGCTTTTTAATTGTTGCCTCCTCATCCCTCCCTCCTCATCCCTCCCTCCTCATCCCTCCCTTTGGATGGTAAACGCCGGGAATGCTGACAGAGGGAGAAAAAGAGAGCCGATAATTATAGGAAGCCAGAAAAGACACGAGAAGGAGTGTGACTTTCCAGCGCTGCGTCTGAGGCAAACTGCCAGTCAGCCCTCCAGGAGCACTCAGCTCAGACGACAAGTCTCAGTCAATTCCTAATCCATTATTCAAGGCCGGCTGGGAAGTGCATTGTGGGACTTGCGGTCCAGCGGAGCTAACTGCCAGTCACTCGGCGGGTTAGGGAATCCTTACTTCCTGGTTCACGGCAGGGGGGGGAAACGAGTCTGGAAAACTTGTAGATGACACAACAAGACAACCACACAAGACACAATTAATGTCGAAACCCACAAAGAAAACTAATGTTTCTGTTGGAAAGGAAACTCTGTTTAAAGACTGTATCCGCCCAAATTCCTCTGTGACGCAGATAAACGCCTCGCGTCTTGATTTATCTAACCAGGAGAAGTCTGTGAGTTCTACTAACCACGCAGGCCACATATAAATCTCCATTAGAGGCCTTGGTGGGCTGTGTTTAGTGTGCTGGGACCAGCAGGAACACTGCTGTACCCAGGACCGCATCCCTGCCTCCCCCCTCGTCTCCCAGGCAGCGCATACCTGCCCAAAATACCCCCCACCTCTAGTGCTCACCCTCTGTAATGCACACACACACCACACACACACACCACACACACCAACACACACCCACACCACACACACCACACACACACTCACACTCACACACACACACACACACCACACTCCACACACACCCACACACCTCACCCATGCAGTCAGTCTAAGATTAGTGCATGTTTGGGTCCAGATGGGTCAAGCCCTCTACATTCTCACTGGGTTAAAAAGGGACCTGTGTGAGTGTGTGTGTGTGTGTGTGTGTGTACTGTGTGTGTGTGAGTGGTTGTGTGAGTGTGTGTATGTGTGGTTGAGTGTGTGTGTGTGTGTGTGTGTGTTTGTAGATTATTTATGATGTTCAACTCTAAGTGTACAGCTGCTCCATCTTCTTCCTAGACACATGAGAAATGAGGCGGTGTGTGTGTGTGTGTGTGTGTGTGTGTGCGTCTGTGTGTGTGTGTGTGTGGTGTGTGTCAACATGCTTTCCCTTCTGCACTTTGGAGACTCAGAGCTCAGTGAACAGACGAGTAATAAGCACCGTTGCTGTGTAATTATAGTTCATGTTCAACATAAACATCCTCACATAAATCCATGCTTGATGCACACACACACACACACCCACCCACACACACACACGCAATGTTCCCCTCCCAGATGAGTGATGTTAGCCTATCAGTAGACAGCCTTGATAGATGGGCCTCTAGTAGTGGACTTACACAATCACAGAAAGCGAAGCCCGTCTTCCAAACGAATCCACATGAGCTGAATCCCCATGAGATGAATCCCCATGAGATGAATCCCCATGAGATGAATCCCCATGATGAATCCACATGAGATGAATCCACATGAGATGAATCCACATGAGATGAATCCACATGAGATGAATCCACATGAGATGAATCCACATGAGATGAATCCACATGAGATGAATCCACATGAGATGAATCCACATGAGATGACTACGTGTGTAGGAGACACAGACTGCTAAATGACTCAATGTAGGAGACGCAGACTACAGAGCCAACTGCTAAATGACTCAATGTAGGAGACGCAGACTTGCTTCACTCCGTTCAGTGATTGTGCAAAATGGCCGGCTGATGAAAGATGGACGATTGCTATCTTGAGTAAATGTTTCACAAGCGGTATCACTGTCCGTTATGAATAACGGCGCGTGGTTGGTTAGTGAGATACAAGCCGTGACTGGTACATGACAGGTACGATAAGCTAAGAACATTTGCGCCTCTCCCTTTTCAGCCAGTAAGAAAAAAGATGATCTTGATCTAACCTTTTCATTGGACGGACATCAAACACATTTGGAATGTCTAGTATTTGACGATAGGTGGATTCCATAACAACATGACTTACGGTTAGGGTCAGACTCAGTCTAATTAGAATATGAGGTCACTTCCTGGAGTGCAGTAACCTTCAACCCCACCTCCCCTCCTTCCAGTAACAGCTCTTCAAATTCAACGCTTTTACAGGATGCAACTTTGTGAAAACACAGAACCTCTCAGCCTCTCTGGTCTCCCAGGTCTAATCAGCACCATGTCCAGTACACTATACAGTACACTATGCATATCATATCTATGCCTGGGACATGATGTCATATCCAGCCTGTACTAAGGAATATAGAGCTGTTTCCCACACTCCCACACTCACTGCCATGCTACAAGCTCTGTACTAATGTGAGGATACTCAAAATACTAAATATGTAAAAACATGCCATTCTTGTCAAGGTCAAGGACGCCCTGCGTGTCAGTGTTACTTAAACAACCTGGTTTTCTCTGTATGTTCCTCCCAGTCATGCCGCCATTCCTCCTCTTCCTCTCCTCCTCCTCTCCTCCTCTTCCCCCCCCCTCTTCCTCTCCCCCTCTCCTCTCCTCCTCCTCCCCCTCCCCTTCTCTTCCTCTGTCCTCCTCCTCTTCCCCCTCCCTCTCCTCCTCCCCCCTTCCTCTCCTCCTCCTCCTCCTCCTCCTCTTCCTCCTCCTCCTCCTCCGTCGTCATCCCTCTCTCGTCCTCTCCATGCCTTGTCATCTTCTCTCTCACGAGGAGGCTTTTCATGAAACAGACTATTGAGCTGAGTGGTCTGACACATACACACACTGTGTGTGCCTGCGTGTGTGTGTGTGTGTGTGTGTTGTGCGTGTGTGTCCCAAGTTTCGCAGCCTCCCCTGAGGACAAAGCTGTCGTTTGTGGCAGCACGGCGCTACAAAGGGCCCACACACCACCAGAGCTGGTGTGAGTGTGTGTGTGTGTGAGCTGTGTGCATGTGTGTGTGTGTGTGTGTGTGCGTGTGAGAGACACAGAAAGAGAGAACACTGTGTTTGTGTAACACAGTGCTTGTGCATGTGAATCTCGACATGCGTGTTCGACTCGTGTCTGTGTGATCAAGCACACCCTGGCATTTCAAACTAGCTTACACACAAGCATGCATGTATACTGCACGTGTGTGCTGTGTGTGTGTGTGTGTGTGTGTGTGTGTGTTTGTGCAGTGTGTGTGTGTGTGTGTGCGTGTGTGGTGTGTGTGTGTGTGTGTGTGTGTGTGCAGTGTTGGTGTGTGCTGTGTGTGCTGTTGTGCTGTGTGCAGTGTGTGTGTGTGTGCAGTGTGTGTGTGTGTGGTGTGTGCATGTGTGTGTGTGTGTGCAGTGTGTGTGTGTGTGTCCTCCGTTTGACCCATCACAGACTGATGAGGCCACGTCTCCAGAACAGAGTTGAGAGAACACAGAACAGAGATGACCAGAGAGAAGAGGAACGCACCACACCACCCCCGAATCACTCTCAACAACACCCGCACACACACACACAATTACACAACTGTTTTTCTAATATAGTATGTCTTTCTCTCACACACACACACACACACACTACACGCACACACACACGCACAGCCCTGTCCAACAGGGTGTCATGTCCATGGCTGGGTCATTATCACTCCATAGCTCCATTCTGAAGTGCAGCTGGTGTGTATCAGGGAAACACCCCTCCAGATTAACAATGCACTGGCCTTATCACTGCTGTCTGTGTGTTCCTCACGTCTGCCTGCCTGTGTGTGTCTGTGTGTGAGAGAGAGAGAGAGAGAGAGAGAGAGAGAAAGAGAGAGTGTTTGTATGTCTGTGTGAGTGAGTGAGTGAGTGAGTGAGAGTACATGAGAGAGAGGGGGAGAGAGGGAGAGAGTGTGTGTGTCTGTATCTTTCTGTGTGTGTGTGTGTGTGTGTGTGTGTGTGTGTGTGTAGGAAACCCCCCCTCTCCTGACCAAACGGAGGCCCCCAGGGGCCAGCAGTCCAGTCCAGATAAACAGGGCTCCGTGTTCCAGGCACTCTGGGGTGCTGAGGTCACAACACACGGAGGAAGAAGACGTGTGTGTGAGGACGAGGGGTGATGGGTGTTTGTGAGAGAACCAGAGGAGAAGAATGTGTCTATGTACGTGTGTGTGTGTGTGTGTGTGTGTGTGTGTGTGTGTGTGTATGTGTGTGTGTGTGTGTGTGTGCAGCCTCCATTGGAGAGAGACAAGGATCGATTCTGCAACAGTAAGAACTTGACCTTTCATAGAACTCATCCACACACACTTCTCTCACTGTCTCCTAATCCACAGAGTGGAAACACACACACCCAATCGTCCAAACAACAAAACGCTCCAAAAGAATACACATCCCACAATGCATCACCCTATCAACACACCACTTCCCAACCAACCAGAGTTCATCAATCATCTCCCACTAAGAGGCTGCGTCAGACTGGGAGGATTTCGGAGACACTTTCCTCGGCTCAGCCAGCAGATTCATGTTCGTCTCCTCGCGCTCCGATAAAACTTTCTACAAATCAAAACCCTCCTCGCCGCCCATATGTGTCTGCCAGCCGTTAGAATTAAACCAGCTGTGCCAGAGCCAGCCTAGCTATCCGCATGTGTGTGTTTGTGTGTGTGAGAGAGAGAGGGGGGGGAGGGAGGAGAGAGAGAGAGAGAGAGAGAGAGAGAGTAGAGATGAGAGAGAGAAACGTGAGGTCGCATGCTTGGTTTGATTTCCAGGCAGATAACACCAGCATCCCTACCAATGAGGGGTGAGGAGGTGAGAGAATTGTTAAGGCAGACAGTTGGACAACCGAGGAGAGGAGAGGAGAGAGGAGGAGGGAAGGGTGGGCTGAGCAGTCAGACAGACGGTGAAGGAGAGGAAGGAGAGGAGCAGGAGATGAGAGGAGAGTAGAGGAGCTCTTCTGCTTCTCTTCTCTTCTCTTCTGCGTCTTCTCCGTCTCTTCTCTTTCGTCCGCTATATTCTATGTCGCTTCACTTCGGCGAGGCGTCTTGCGCAGTCAGACAGACGGCTTCAGGGACGTAAGGCAGGAGTCACTAAACATTCAGGACTCTTATCAGGAGAGACGGAGAGGTGGGAGGAGAAGAGAACGGGTGTAGAAGGGAGGGAGCATAGAGATCAGGCTGGTCTCAGGACAGGACGTCTCGTCTTACTGGAGAGAGAGAAAGTAGGGGTGTGAGGGAGAGAGAGAGAGAGAGAGGCAGGAGAAAGAGAAAAGAGAGAGACCTTGAATGTCTGGATAGGTTTCCCCGATCGTGCAGTGTCATCTCTCCCTCCTCTCCGGCCCTCTCTTCTTCTGCTGTCTGGAGCATGCAGCCCTCATCACTACCAGGAGGAATGTCCCTCTTTCTCCTCTCTCTCCCTCTGTCTCTCTACTCTTGTCTCCTTCTCTTGCTCTCTCTCTCCCCTTGTCTCCCTCTCTCTCTCTCTCTCTCTCTCTATTAGACATTAGTTACATCAGAGGGCCTTGAAGGAATGGAATAAATTAAACACATGGAGACGCATCGCAGGGAAAGGGGGCGATGACAGATAGAAATGCAGGAGAGAGAGAGAGTGAGAGTCTAGAGAAGAAAACCCTCCAGACTCCAAGAAGTTTTCTCACTCGCGCCATCCCTGGGGTATTTCCAAAATGAAATCCGGAGTGATTTACTGCTGCCGTGGCAACCCAATCCAGGAAAAGCACAAAATGATTGACTGGATTACAATGTTACAATTTTAATCCACTTTCTATTGTGGTGTGATTTATAAATGGGGTATTAAGGGGGCTTAGCCCCTGGGATTCCAGGGTTGTTTAACTGGAGATCAGAACACAACCAAACCACCACTCACGCAGACGAAACTTCATCCACATCCCAAGGATGGGATTAGCACGGGAGACGATGTGAATGGACCAAGAAGCTAGTTTTTCACTAAAATGAGGTCGGTTACCGGGAGAGTAGGAAAGAGGGACGTGATGTTAACAGATACAAAAGTGGGAGAGGAGCTGAAGAGAAAGAAGGACATAGATGAGAGTTGTAGAGAGAGATGGAGAAGAGAGATAGGTGAATAGGATAGAGATATAGATGAGAAAAGATCATCCGTTTATATCTGCTCTCTCCATCTATGTCTCTTTCACTATCCTAGAGCTTAGATACGCGCTCTTTTGCTCTCTCTCTCTCGCCCTCATGCTCTCTTCTCTCCTCTCTCTCTCCTCTCTCCGCTCTCCGCTTCTTTTTCTCTTGTCCTTCCCTCTCTCGTTTTTCTCTTTCTCTCTCCTCCTCTCTCTCTTTCTCTTGCCTCTCTCCTCTCTCTCTTTTCCTCTTTCTTTCTCCCCTCTCTATCTCTCTCTCTCTTTTTCTCTCATCTTCCCTCTCCCTCTCTCCTCTCTCTCTTTTCTCTTCTCTCTCCTCCTCATCTCTTTCTTCCCTCTCTCTCTTCTCTCTCCTCTCTCGCTTTTCCCTCCTCTCTCTCTCTCTCTGTCGCGTCTCGCTCTCTGCTTTGCCCCTCTCTCTCCTCCCTCTCTCTCTTTTCCCCTTACTCTCTCTCTCCTCTCTTCTCCTCCTCTCTCCTTTCCCCTCTCTCTCTCTCCGCTCTCTCTCTCGCTTTCCCCTCTCTCTCTCTCTCGCTTCCTTGTTCCCCTCTCTCGTCTCTCCTCTCTCTCTCGTTTTGCGAGTGGAAGAGAAGAGTAGCTCTTTCTCTCCAAGTTGGACCCTAGAGAGAGTATCTGTCACATGGCAGACCGTCAGCAAGCCACCGACCCGATTGTTTTCCTCTACCTCGCAAGAGTGTGTGTGTGTTGTGCGCGCGCGTGTGTGTGATGCCCCTGTGCTGTGTGTGGTGTGTGTGTGTGTGTGTGTGTGTAAGTGGTTTGTGTGTGTGGTGGGACGTGTGTGTGATTTTGGGCCCCACTGCCCCCTCCACTGCCGCCTGGGACCACAGGGACAGAGAAGTAGGAGAAGAGAGTTAGAGAAAGAAAGACAGAAAACACAAAAGCGCCGAGAGTTCCTTCCAGCAGGTACTCGCACTGGATAAGCAGCACCTCTCTCTGGAAATGGGGCACAGTAAGCTGCGGTCCTCTCCCTCTGGTCTCTCTCCCTCACTGAGCCATTCCCAGGCCATTTTAAAAACTAAAAGAGAAGATGTCTCCTCCTATCAAGGTACCTACATGTGTCCTGACCTGCACTAGAGAGCTGCTCAGGCTGGATCTGAACAGGAAGTCAGACAGAGGGGAAATGGTGACAGATTAAGACACGTTAAATCCATCATGTGACATAGAGCTCCGGTCAGGCCTCCAAGCCCACAAAGGAGAGCCTAGGGAGAAGAGAGAGAGAGAGAGAGAGAGTAGAAGAGAGAGAGAGAAGACAGCATCAGTGAGAAGATAAAAAAGAACAGTCAGAGAGAGAGAGAGAGAACGAGACGAGAAGAGCTAGAGAGAGATAGAGAGAGAGTAGATAGAGAGCGAGAGGCTCAGTGAGAAAGAGAAAAAAGAACAGTTAGAGAGAGAAATCCGAGAGAGAGAGAGAGAGATAAAGAAAGGGAGGGAAAAAGAGAGAAACCCAGATAGAGAGAAACTGAGACAGAAAGAGACATGAGACAGAGAAAGAGAGAGAGAAAGAGAAAAGAGAGGACAGAGAGAGAGAGAGAAAGAGAGAGACAGAGACATGGTTTAACCATCATTCAACTCCAGCGTCACTATTTCCCCCCCAAGAGGACGTCCAGGATAATAAAATGTCTGGCCAGAGGGCGTGACATCACTGACCAGCCAGCCTCCCATTGGCTCCAGGCTGGAGGATGATCCCACAATTCCCTTCAGGCACCCTTAACAACTGTTTGTTTTCTAAAACGAGGTTGCACCCTCGAGAGGAACTGCAGAGAGAGGCTCATAAACCTAGTTTGTTAAGAGTTTGAAGTTTGATTTGATAGATTGGGATGTCTAACCCGAACTAACCTAATTTTGAGACAGGTTCATTCAGTCTGCTCTCTCTCTCTCTCAACACCGAGGGAGTTGGATCACACTTCCTTCTCAGAAACTCGCGGTTGCTACGTGAGATTAGATATCCAGGAAGTAGGAAATCTGGGAATTGCGCGTGTGTAGATAAGATCAACAAGGTTCTTGAGCAGTGTGAGAGTGAGATAGAGCTGGGGCGGTTTGTTCTAGAAAGTTCTTCTTACCTCTCTGGAGAAGTAGCCCACTTCCTGGTTCAGGGGGATCCCTTAATGCGTCTCACCACCCTGAAAGACAGACACACACACAGGTTAGACAGACAGACAGACAGACAGGAGGACAGACACACATACAGGAGGACAGACAGGCAGACAGACAGACAGACAGTGAGGTCATTACCATGGCCTGCACACATCTCCTGTGAGAACCTGTCTAGCAGCCATCTCATCAAACACAGGCTGGCATCTGAACAGACGTTTACAGGACCAGACAGAGGCCTGGCACACACACACTCCTTCTCACACACACACACACACACACACACACTCTCACTCTCACACACACACCCACACACACTCACACACACACACACACACACACACACACACACACCTACAATCCTACACAATTAGACTGTCTGAAGCCTAATTGCTAAAACTGCAGTAAACACAGATTGAGAGATACAGCGCTTCATTGACATGAGACGCAAAATGAAAAGGGAGACACACAGAATGCTTTCATGGCACATAAATCACCACCAGAGCCAGGAGCGTGATCAAACGGAGAGCTAGCCAGGGGGCGCTAGCCAGGGAGAGCTAGCCAGGGGGCCCACCAGAGCCCCGCTTGTCCTCTGATCTCATTCATCATGTGGAGCTCAGGGGGGAACCTGGAGAACCGTGAGAGGGGGTCTCTGGGGTTCCCGTCTCTGGTTCCTGAGGTCAGGGGGGTCTCTCTCTCTCTCTAAGCCCCGCGGACCTCGGGGACCTCGGGGCCCCCCGATGATCTCGGTCACCTCGGGCAACGGCATCTGTGTCAACACAGGGTCTTACCCCAGCTCAGAAGAGCTATGGATGTCATATGAGGTGTGTGTGTGTGTGGTGTGGTGTGTGTGAGTGGTGAGAGTGTGTGAGTGTGTGAGAGTGAGTGTGTGTGTGTGTGTGGTGTGGTGGGGGTGTGTGTGTGTGTGTGTGTGTGTGTGTGTGGGTGCGCGTGAGGCGTGGTGTGTGTGTGGGTGGGTGTGTGTGTGTGTGTGTGTGTGGTGTGGTGTGTGTGTGTGGTGGTGTGTGTGTGTGTGTGTGGGTGGGTGTGTGTGTGTGTGTGTGTGGTGTGTGCGCGTGAGTGCGTGTGGGTGTGTGTGGGTGTGTGTGAGTGAGTGCGTGGTGGGGTGTGTGTGTGTGCGTGGTGGTGGTGTGGTGCGTGGTGTGGGTGTGTGTGTTGTGTGTGTGTTTCGTGTGTGTGGTGTGTGTGGTATTGATTTTGGATGTAATCCAAGATTCCAGGGCTGGAATAATCCTCTCCCACATCAGCAGATACAGACATCGTCCACATCTTAGTGTGTGTGTGTGTGTGTGTGTGTGTGTGTGTGTGTGTGTGTGGGTGATTCAAGGAGCCTTCCCAAACAATGACTGGCATAAAAACATTGTGTATCAGGACCACTGCCAGCGGCACCATGAGTGAGATACTGTATTATTACTGCGTATTAGAATCACTTGCAGTCAGCAGGGAACCGTGGTAACCAGCCGGTCTTACGCAAGCAGGCTAACGACCCCAGACGGCTCAGACAGACTAGACACTGATGCCGACGCCCTCTAACTCCATTTACATACCGCACCGCCCAATTAAAATCAAAAAGGGACAAATAAATCATTGTGATTTAATCCCACCAATATCCTATTTGGTCCCCCCCCCGTCGTCCCCCCCCTCTCAGGGACACTTCCAGGTCACCCACTTCTGGCCTCCGCCACGAAGACGGGACCAATCGGACACGCCCCCCCTAATTAAAAACGAGGACGCGACCCCGTGTTTGGCATCGCCGTGGTTACGCAACGTGTCGTCGGCGGTCGTTAGCGTGATTTGGTCGGCGAAGAGTCGGGGGGACGGAGAGAAGGGGCCGCTGTGATTGGTCGGCCGACGGGACTGGGAGGGTAGGGTGAGGAAGTTTTGGCGTGTGCGCTTGTGTGTGCGCTTGTGTGTGCTATTATCAAGTGTTTTTCCTGATAGCAGCAGAGAGGGGGGGGTGGTCGCGGTGTGTGTGCGTCTGTGTGTGTGTGTGATTCTGTCTGTGCTGCAGTCAAACTAAAAGCCCTTTATTCCGGTTCAAGTTGACTCTGCTTTATAGGGAGAGTGAGGGTGTGTGATTGTTTGTGTGTACGTACACTATACTGTAACCATGCCAACTGCCAAACTATCACTGACTACTTTGTCACTCTTCCTCCCTTTGCTTCCTTTCCTCCTCCTCCCTCTCTCCTGGCAGACAGGTGGTGCGAGGAGAAGAGGAGGGCGAGGAGAGGAGGAGGTGAGCCTCATGTTTACAGTCAACACTCTTACTGAAGAATGCACAGTTGATGACAAGCTTAACTGGCAGACGGTTTAATGGATGGATGAGCTGGAGATATCGACAAAATATAGCTAAATGTTTACAGACCACATGTCCAACACTGTATGCACACACACACACACACACACTCTCACACACACACCACACACACACACAGCATAAGGTCTTTCTCTGCAGTCCTCCTTTCACCCATCGTCCAACCAACCGTTCCCCAACCATCCCTCCATCCATCTGCCTCTCTCCTTTATCCCTCCCTTCATCCCCACTCCTCTCCATCTCTAAATCCCTCTCTCTTCATCATCACCGTCTCTCCCTCCTCTCTCCTCCCGTATCTCCTTCCCTCCAGCCCTATCCTCCTTACCTTTTAAAAGATTATCATTATGTGTGTGTGTGTGTCTCCTGGTGGACTTGAGCCATGGGTCTATCACCTCTCTAACCTCTTAGCTGCTCTCC